>PTEX01000095.1:2239178-2470020 GCA_003342815.1 Eudromia elegans
GGCCGCCTGTAACGGCCGGGCTGAGAACCAGGGCGGGCTCCTCTTCAGACTGGATAACGACATCCCGGTGAGCGCGGCCCTGCCCTAACGCCTCCGCTCCCGCAGTCCATCCGGATAGCCCGCGGGACTGCCCGCAGGTAGCGCCTCTAACAGCGGCTCCAGCCCGGGGGCTGCCGTGGGAGCCAACGGCTGATCCTGGCCAAAAGGGAGCATCCTTTCCCTTAGCAGATCCCGCTGGATTTCAACGTGAACGTGTTCAGCCTCCGCTGAGGCCCACAGGGTCCCGCTGCCCCGAAGCCTGGCCAGTATTCATGTGAAGCTCCTCTGTTTTTGACAGGCACCGGTTTGGTTCCACCGCAYGCCCTGTGCTCCTGGTGCGGGGAGTTGCGGCAGGAGCTCCGTCCCTCTTCCTCGTGCTGTGTGGAGCTCTCCTTCCCCTTGCCAAGCGGCCGCGTTCTTGGCCTGGAGAGCCCCGGCTGGTCCCGTGCTCCCAACCTGCCCTCCCTTGCCCTGCTCCCGGCTCCCCCGGCGCTATCGCATCCCGCCTGGCACCCGAGCGGCGCCCAGGCCCGCCCGCAGGTCGAGGATCCCGGTCCCTTCCTATGTGGAACGCTGCTGGCCTCGCGATGCYGTTCCGCTGGCGGATCTCCCTCGCAGGCCGTAAATCCTGAGTTACAGAGCCATGGTTTAAAGACCTCATGTGTCCGTGCGCGCTTCGGCTCGGCYCCGGCTCCCCGGGAAGGCTGCGGCGGGCGGCCAGGTGCGCTGCGTTAACCAGCGCTGCTGCAGGAGGCAATTCATGGACACCTTCGTTATCTCGGGTCCTAGTTTGCCTCCGCTGAAATCGAGGGCAGTAGAATTAGGCTCCTATCCTATAGTTAAAATGGTATAGGATGAAAAAGAACCAGTATTGATCTACAAWATAAAGCCATAATTAAAGTATTTTTATGCATATCAGACTGATATAATACTCTGACAGCTGGGATAATATTCTTCCCTGAGATTAATAGTATCTCGGCTTCATATACAGCAGTAAGTATGTATTCCAAACCATCAATTATTCCTTGTCCTTAGGCTYGAGCAGTTTAACTATCCTCGGCGTTTGCAAGCCAATACACCAGTCTTCAAAGGACAACTCGCAAGCTTGTGGTTCAAAACACTGCACTCGAAGTAGGCAACAGCATTAGCACTACTAGCCATAATTTTAAACAGAGAAACTTAACAGCTAGCATGGAGAAATTCAGTAATTGCCTGGTTTGGGAATTTTTCTAGCAACTTTGCAGGACAGGGCACTGCTTCAGGTGACCCATTCCAGAYGGGAAGGTGATTCCCTTCTGCTGGCTGCCGCGTTCCCCACCTCTTTCAAACAGGAGATACCTAGGAAAGGACAGGGATCTCGCGAGGCTGGAGGTGGCCTGTGTGCCCTGTASGCCCTGATACCACCATGGTGGTGTCGTCTGCAAGAGGGTCCTGCTTTAGGGAGAAACTCCAAAAGTCTGGGGGAAAAGAGAAACCCTGCAGAAACTTACAAGTTACTAGGATTAAATCACTTCTTGGCTTTTTTCATAGTGGTTAATATATTTATATAGAGCTGAAAGTATATACAGGTGATGTAATACTGGATGTTCATATATTATGCTGCAAGGTTACTAGCAATTAATATTGGTGTTCCAAAACTCTATTAAATATGAGTCGGGCAGAAATCCTGTGCAGTGATGTCATTTGTGCAAGATGCAACAGTTGCTCTTTCACGCCAGACCCTGAGCACTGCTCAGAGCAACCTGAGGCAGCCCCAACATTTGGGGGGGATTTCAGTTCAAATATCAAGGCGATTGCCTGTTTATCTGGGAAAATCTCCCAGGAAAACTATGGCAGAACAACCTACACCACAGTAAATACCTGGTATGCTTGTTGAATGCTCTCGGATGAGATAAAAACCCATCTTCCCCCAGCCAGGGARGGATTCCTGGACAAATGGAGCCCGAATAACCACTCGGTTGGTATTGACAGGTGCTAGGTTCAACCCAAATAACTTTCCATACRTATTTTTCTATTGCTACTAACTGGGGAGAGTTTAGATCCTACTCGGGAGTTTGGAGGCTATTTTGCAATGTCTGAGCAGAGGTTCAAGTGCTGCCACTTCCACATCTCCACACTGCAGAGGTGAAAGGCATTCCCAGTGTCGCTGTCACCAGGAGGAGAACGGCATTTGGCCAGTTTTCCAAGCATTTATAATGGTGTTATTAGAGAAGAAGAGGAGAGGGCTTCACAGCGCCTGCCGCTTTGATCTGTATTCCTGGATCAATCTCTCATAGGGTTTGACCGGAAGAYTGGGACTTCCTCTGCATTTGATCTCCCTTCCCCAGCCAGGAAGAGTGGAAGATGGTAAAAATGCAGGAAGCCCAACAGGAACCACAGCTCCACGTGTGCGTCCTGCTCTCAAAAGGGCTTTAAAAACTCTTGAGCTGCCAGGGGTGGACTAAGAATCTGCTTCCACTGAAGTGAGAGAAAAATAATATTTACTTTTTTTTTTTTTTTTTAGGGCATTTTCAGGAATAAGTAGCTGAATTGTGAGGAGTTGGAGCTGTAGCATCAAAGAAGCATCTGACCCGGGCCCTGGGGCAGTACAACACAGGCCTCTTCTGGCAGCACCTGGAAGCAGATGGGTCATCCCTGTCATCTTTACAGGTGCCACATAAATTACAGCATAACTAAACACCCTGCAAAGGCTGGTGTCTCCCTACCGCTGAGCATCTGTGGGAGATTAATCTAGCTCTTTTGGTCTTCTTTTATTTAAATTACACCATCTACACCCTACTTAACTAATCAAGTGGTAATAAACCAGGAAGTCTGTATTTTGCAAACTTCTATGCACTATCCAAAATCTCAGGGGAATATCTGCACAAGCAAGAGTCTGCAAATTCTGAACCATCATGACTTACGTAGGAAAAAAAATGTGCTCAGCTCTTTAATATCTGATGAATACTGCCTTATATTTGAAACCTTGTCCCTAGTGGAGACCATTACAATAATGTTTACACAGGCTTAGGCTATAAATGCAGGGATATTCTCCCTGCAGCAGAATATGTTGGAAATTATTCCTGATCTTAAAAAAAAAAAAAAAAAAAGAAGTGCAAATGGATCATATCCCAGAACATGAGGTGGTATAGGTATACACGGTATACACTAAGATATTTTACTAACAAATATATTGATAAAAAATGTGACTTGTTAATGTGGAATAGGTTTTGTACAGCAGGCACAACTCATAGGTGCCTCCCCTGCACCTCACTGCATCTCAGCATGGGTAGACAGAAGTGGGGCAAATCCTGCAGGGCTAAAGGGAACTCCGGGCAGGCTCCCAAGTGCCTCTCCAAGCTCTTTGAGCSCGGTTACAGTCAGCACGAGAGCTAAGCAGGAGCTCGGTGAGTGTCCGGGCTACGGGCTGCGGCAGAAGGCACTTCCAGGTGTGCAGAAACGCGTCACCTCGTGCGTGTGGATCTGCAGCTGCCGGGCGGGCRCAMGGAGGGGCTGCACGGAGGTGTTTGCTGCCTCGGCCGCGAGCGGGGAGGTGGCCAGGCAGACCGGTGCACGCCTGCATCAAATAGCAGGAAGAGCCAGTGGCCCAGCGGTGTTTTTGTTGCACAGATGTTCGGCTTTGATCTTAAGCAGTATTTGTCATTTACTAGGTCCAGCCAGATGTGACATCTATCTACATCTGTTGTTTTTGTCTTTAGTAAAACCTTTACATCAGCACAGTAGCATCAATATACTTTAAATTCAGTGTGAGTGCAGGGCTAGAATGTGTCCCCCCATCTCGCTGTGCGAACAGCCCTGTCCTGCAAGCTCAGCCCACACAGGGGGACTTTGGGGCACGCTGACTGTGGCAGGACAAGGGCCACCCTCACCTGCAGATAAAACCACATCARCCCTGTCTTTTTTCTCTAGCCCTATAAACTAGTGTATGCATATATATATATATGTACTAAAGAGCTCATTTTTACAAAAATGTAAAATAAACAGAGCACCACGCCAAGATTACCCATTTCATCTCTCAGCATACAAATGAGGAGCTAATCTACTCTGGGCGGTTCATGCATTTTGCTTTTAACATCCATATGTCAAATAGACCATCTACATACTTCCCTGCTGGAGTCTTTTTCCTTTCAACTTGGTAGGGAACATTTGTGAACCTTATCCCCTCAAACAAATCTGAGGAATATCTTTTGCTCAAGGCCTTCCATTTTTCAATTTAAGAGAAGCAAATCAATTCACGGTCCAGGCACTCCTGCTACTCAGACGGGCAAGCATCTGTGCAGAAACACCCCACTCCCTAATTAAGTGCCAAGCGTTATTAAAAATTTAAATTTAACTTTGGTTAAATGTGGCCATGGAAAGTTACTTCTTAAGGAACGTTTTTCTGTCTGCAGGTTTTCCATTTCCGTTTATCCATTTGTTCAGGATAGATATGGAGATGTTTGCTTCAAGATTATTTTATACTCAGAGTGTTCCCAATGCTTTCTGTAATGACTTCAATAACCGCGGCTCGACACTTCCCTCCTTACTCAAGCAGAACCGATGGCAGTGTTAATGGGAGTCTTTCCTGGGCACAGAAGCCAGGCTATGATTCATATTCTTTAAAATTAATATTTGTTATGAATGTGTTATGACACAGTCATCCAGCGTTTGTCATATTCCTCATGCACTGCAGCCCGTCAAGCTGTGCTGAGTTGGAAGTCAGTTTAGTAACTACTCTACCAAAAATCCGCCCAAAYTGTGTCAAAATGCCTTCCTGTTGAGGCAGATTTATTTATTGATCATGTGAACGGCTGCACATAAAATGACTATCACTGTTATGTGCTCCTTTGTGTAACTGATGAAATCTTTTGAACGGGTGCAAACTCTTGTGAAATATTTAACTTGTTTTAAAAAGGTTGGTCTTGATGTGAACRCTGAGATGAATTACCCTCCTTTAAGTGTGCACAGGTTTTACTGCAACTTGCAACAAGTGTCCCCCGTCTATCCAATCTTCTTCTGTTATTGGAAGCTTAATATTTATCACRACTCTGGTAGGAGATATTGGTCATTTGTGATGCTTAAGCTATTGTCTCATGTATTTCTGTGCTCGGTTGAAACATACGATTTATACAGCAAACAGGAGATCTTCCGTGTGCTGGTGATTCAAATCCCTGCCGTTCGGTCGCAGCCCTGGAAAGTGTCTTTAACAGCCGTGGTGCAACACAGGCTTTGTCCCGGCCGTTCAAAAGGAGGGAGACTTTTCCATTCACGGCTAATACAATGGCAGTGCTTTCTGTGACCTACTAACTACATATGCGATGTGCAGCGAACCGTCCAGCTTTACACTGATCTAAAGAAAAGCGCATTTGGCCAAAAAGCCGCTTCCTCACCCATCGGCGCGTCCTCATCCGCACAGCCAGAGAGGAGTCTTGGGTGGGAGCAGGTATGTGAACCCCGCTAGGAAATCGCTGCCTGCTAACTTCAGTTAATGCAGATTGTCACAGTTAATACCATGTCTGCATTCTCAAGCCCTGGCCTCAGAGACACAGCCAGAGCGTCGGCGCTGAAACCTGCAAGTTAGAGCAAGGACTGCAATCGCCAAACACGGTTCTGCCCTTCCTCTGCCACCCTCACTTTCAAATATGAAGGATTTCCAGAATGGAAGACATCCCTGAGATGGAGGATTTAACATGACGCCCAACCCAGCAGGGTTCAAGGAATGTGGAAAAAAAATGAGAAAAACGTGAGACGCACGTTTGGATGGAGAAAAGTGCAAAACACGTTTTTTCCTGGCTTCATCCGTGCAAGATGGTTCGGTGCAAGAAGGCAGAGGGGCTGAATGACAAGAAGTGAGGGAGATGGAGCATCAAGTCTCCTAACACACCAGTGCCACAGGCCTTAAAACACATTTTTTATTCAGAAACTTCCAGAAAGGCTAAAATGGGCTGGCAGTGCCTCATTTCCCCAAGATCGGGCTGCTTGACCTTAACTCCACTTGGCCAGGCTATTAAGACCCATGACAAGATGAAGAAATCTGTGCATAGCAGAAGCTTATTTAGTTGGGGTCCCATTAGGTGGTTTTCCCCTGCCTTTATTACTGTAACATTATCCATAGTGTTTGTCATTTGCTCGCCATACAACTTATTCCCCTAAGATTAGGCCTCTTCTAGTCAAGCAGTTTAAAGCTAATCACAGTTGTTATTTTAATCTGTGCTCACCATTAAGAATTCTTGCAGAGCTATTTTGCTTGTTAGCAATTAAGGTCTCCCCGTGGAAGTTTATGATTACAGCAAAAGCAACCTGTTTAATTCTTGGCACCTCTTCACTATACAAGCGTGGAACCCAAGGGCACGGAGACACGCAAAGGCTGCTGACATAAACAGAGCAGATCCGTTTGGGACCCCCTTTTTCCAAACGTGAAGCTGCAGAAAAGCCCAGCGGTGCTCAAGTATATCTGATCTCCCTGCTCYGCAGCTCCCAGCAATATGATGTTAATGTGGCCAGAGCAGTCGTTGCTTCACTCATTTTATGACTGTCACCTTGGAAATGCAATATATCCCAGTGCCTTCACCATGCTGGACYGAAAGTTTGGTCCTGGATCTAGTTKCACTAGTAATAACATTCCCTTGAAAGGGCCTAAGAGCAAGATCTGGCCATGGGGTGTTTGGACAAGCATGCTATGCCGAAATACTAATTCTTTCTTTTTCTCTTAAGGAAATTACGAATTGCTTTTACTGACCCTTGTGTCAAGATCTAAAAATTATGATCTCCTGTTGAGGCAACGTCGTCAAGAGCAGCAGCTTTCTGGTGTTCGCGTAGCTGCTTCACAGGGTTCTGCCATAAGGAATCACACAGAGCAACACGCTGAATTAGGATCAGCAGTCAGTGGGTACGTGAGGAAAGGCCAGCCCTACTCTGTGCCATTTTACGTTATGTCCAGACAGGACGGGGAGAGAAATGTCCAACAGCCCCGTATCGTGGTTCACGTCTCTGCATGGAGATGCATTCGCTGCGGCTGTAACTCAGAAGACAGYGGGTTACCCAGGTGCTGAATTTGTTTCTTTGTGAGTTTATTTTGTTCAGACCGGAGAAATGGGGGAAGAACTCAGCTCTGCTTTCATTATCTTATTCTTCATGTAAAAATAATTAACACTGAGATCTTTGATGTAAGACAAGCCGTGTTAAAAACACATCCCCTGGTGTGGGGAGGACCCTTCACGCGCTGCTGTAAAGGTCTTTAAAAAGAGCAAGTCCAAGCTGGGGGCCAGCCCGGAGCTCCGTTCAAGCCGAGGGCTCAGAAACGGGAGCCGAGCTCGGCCCGCTCCCCAGGAGCAGCCATGAAAGCAGCGCGCGAACGGCCCGCGGCAGRTGCTCCAAAGCAGGTTCGAATGAGTTCTCTAAAATCAGGAGGAAGGTTTGTCCCCGCGTGTCGATCAGGGTCCCCCATACACGGGGCAGCGTACGGGAAAGGTAACATGGATGTGCTCGCCTGCTCTGCCCTAGCCCAAGTACCGTAAACCCGCCCGGCCGTAGGCACCAGGGCCAGCACCAGGGCCAGCGTGAACCGTTCGGCCTCGCGCCCGTCGTCTATATGAGCCAGCCGGGGGCGAGGTCCAGGGCTATCAGTCACCGGCGGCGTCAGCGCCCTGGGACCCAGCGAGTTAAACCGGTGGTAGCCACAAATCTGGAGCATAATGAACCTGCGGGAGCTCCGTGAGACTAATTGGGCACCTGCCTGGCTGCAGATGCTCTAGCGCTGCCGGAGCGCCGTCCTCACCACGGAATGGACTGGAGACTGAGAGAGGGGAATGGAGTGCTCAGAGGAGAGAGGCCAACCCGGAAAGGTTTATTTGGTAGTGCTCATTGATAGGCCTACATTTCTAGGCCAACAGCTCCCTAAAATAGCACGAAAAATAAATATAAATGCTATTAAAAGGAAACTGCTGTCGTAAGTTTTCCAAAACCACTACATTTTCAAAACACTTCTGAATATAAACTCATAATAGAATGTCTCTGCCCTTACTACTTTATAAAGGTTATTTCATCTTTTAATTTTTATTACCCCTTTATAATTAGCCACTGCAGTGTCATCTACACATAATKCTCTCATCCTGAATAGTGAGATCTTAAACATAAACTTAATTTTTCTGTGCTAATGATTTTTACTTCTTCTAAAAGAATGCAGGACTTAATCAGGAGCTTTCTGAGTTTTGCCTGTCAGTACGAATAAACCCATCTCATAAACACTGTAYACTGAAATGCTACAACACTATATTTTATGCTATAGGACACAAAGTTCGAGAGATGCAAACTRCTCCTGCCACGGACTGTGCAAAGCTGCTCTCTGTACACGAGAGCCTTTGAACTCGAAACCACCGAAAGGCAGGTATTTCTTCTCTTGATCAGAACTGCAGTGAATTAGGTTTTGATCTATGGAGATTAATTTAATCCTTAAAGATTAAATAATATTTGACTGTGTATTAATAGAGTTTGTCACCACTCATATGCMTTCAGAGAAAAAAGGTAATTCAAATATTGCCTTTCAAAAAATATGGACCATGAATGTTAAGTGCGTTTCATCACTGGGATTATTCCATTCCCTCTCTATTAACGTTATTGCAGGTCTCAATTTAGCCAGTAATTCCATGAAGATACTGAGTAGTTAATAAATAAACACTGAATACCTCAAAAACAGAAAGTGCAAGCAAATACTGCATTATTGATGTGGTCTCTTTATATCATCTGTGATAATAATTCTGTGGAAATAAAAATTCTAGAAGATTAATTTTTAAATGATCAAGAAATAATTAACTCCTAAAAGGACTGAAGCTTTTGACAATCAGGTGGTTTGGGGGCATCTTTACCATTTCATACCAGCACAGGCCTGAAATAACATCTAGAGAACAGCATTTCAGAAGTACAACAACGAATCCTTAAAACGGCTCTCATCAGGTCACTTTAACGAATGATAAACTTTGGAAAGATGCAAAATACACCCAGGAGCCTATCCTGCCCAGTGAAGGCACCAACCGCACGATGTCAGCACCCAGTCAAACCTCTGCTGTCTGGAAGGGATTAAGCACTTCTTTGCAAGACAGCTGACAAATCAAAAATGTGCACAGATGCTGCTGCCTACTCGAACTGATGAGCGTGTGGACACGGCCACGTGGCACGTCCGCATCCCCAGGAGAACACGGTTTGGGGAGACCTGCGGAGCGCTCCGGCAGGTACCMCTCTCGCTGCACGGCCCATCAGAAATGCCCACGTTGGCACATTGAAGTCACTGCTTTACTTAAATCAAAGCTGGGTCTGCGCAGCCAGCACTGAGCAAGACAAACACAGAGGCAACAGAAAACTCGGGGCTATCAGAGCGCTGCAAAACTTCACACCATAGTTCACTGGAGTTTCACAACTCCGAGTTTCTTGTGCTGTTATACTGCTTTTTCAGGTTGGCTTTGTATGCCATCTGAGGAAAACATGCATATTCAAGAATACCAAAGCATTTATTAAYTTWAGTCCAATGAAAAGAACGTGAAGCMGAGTTAGCATCTAATGCTTGCAAAATAGAACAGAGGGAAAACTGAAGGTGAGTTTAACTGCCTTGATCAGCAAAGGCAAGACACCCCTTGCATGTGCGGCCTTAGTGGGGATTTCATTGAGGCAAGATGTGCTAAGGAGACAGTCTGCAGAGTATTAAGAGGTGCAAAGATTCAATACCAACCATTCACTTGAAATCTAGAATGGAAGTCACAGCATGCAGTATTTCTCTCAAAACAGCAACATAAATAAAAGCATATGCRTATAATACTTGCCTCCATAAATTCCAGCGTTGTTCTTCTAGCTGTGTCACTAAGTGCTCTATGTATTTGTTTGAGTCCATATATTCCTAAATGAAAAAGGATCAAAGTGTTAGTTTTTGAATGTTTAAAGCATTTGTAAAATTTTGACTGAAGGGACGATCACCATCATTTTGTGAAACCCACTTTTATTTTGGAGTGAAAGTTATTCCATGCACACAGAAGTCACTGTGATGTAAGAATCTACATTAAAGCCAAATTTAGATTCATAGCAAATGACAAAGGTAGCAACCCAAGACACTTTCACTGACTATGTGAGAGCAAAATGAAAGGAGAGGGTGCACAAACTCAGAGTGTATAAGGTGGAGTCAGCATTTTGGTGCACACTTTATTCACTTCTAGTATAAACCAGTTTGAAACAAGTATTTGACTCAAATATCTACTTTGTGCCTAGTTTGAAAAATATTATACCATGTACTCTTTGAAAATGAAGCTATAATTCCACTCCTAGATCCCTTCGAGTTCCACTTTTGCAGATGCTGTAAGTTGCAATATCAGCTATATGAAAACTACTATCCTCGTCTCTAGGCAGAYGTTCTGATATACAACCCTCATCACGCTTTCTGATATATAACCATGATCAGATGAACGACTCTGATTCTTCATTTATTGAAGCCTGGTCTTTAAACTCAATGCAAAGAGATGTTGTCTATTCTCAATGGAGAAATACTTCAGTAATAGAAATACTCCATTTCCAGGCCAAAGTCAACTTCAGTGTTATTTATATAAAATATTTCAGAATGAACCYGCAGAATGCCATGTGATATACTATGATATATTCGTAGGACAGTGGTATCAGTACAGCCACAGAACTATTATTCTGAAAACCTACTGGTAACAACAGAACTCTCTGGAAATGTCTCCCCAAAACAGAACTCTTTTTCAGACCATATGCTTTAGAAAACAACGAGTATTGGTGTATTACAACGAAAACACTTTCAAATTTCTGGAGACAAAAGCTCCAGTTTTATAGCTTCACTTTTATAGCTTACGGACTCATCAGAAAACCACTTTGTGTTGTTATAGCTTGTTTGTACTACGGGTTGTTTCTCTAAGATTATTATTCATTTCACATTACAGATATGCAGCGTTGTTGCAAAGTCGTTGGTTCTTCTTTGCCATTTATCTTTATAATCAGGAATATGAGATAGCTACTACAAGGACAGTACATCATCATGTCTCCTCAAGGAGAAGACGAATGTTGGCTGATTTTAATGGGCTCATTTTATATACAAATGTACATTCTTATTTTTCAGGGCCCAGTTTGCTCTAAGTGATTGGGCAATGGTATGTGGAACTCATGAATTATTGCTTATAATACTTTGAAATGTTTAATATTTGGTGAATTGCAGCAAAGTACATAAAATATGCTCTGAAGTCTGAGTGAGAGACCAGTTCTCAGGAAGCCTCTGCAAGCGAGATTTCTACCACATTTTGTCAAAACTCTGTCACTTGGAACCCTCTGMGTACTGTGAAACTTCCCAATAACTCCCAAATTCCCACTGCGGTTTCCCCAAGCTTAAAACTTAAGCAAACTGTTACACACAGATGGATTTTGTAGACGTTTCTTTGAGAAACCATTAAATGCTGCAGCCCCTGAGCAGCTCCGCGCACGTCCGTGGTGTCAGCACCGCTTCCAGGCCCAGGCCGAGTAGACCCGTCACTGGCTTCAGCCCAAGCCCCTGCTCTCTCCTCTCGTCGCCCCAGCTGAGTTTTGCCTGGCCCGTACCATCTAAATAAGGCAGCAAGTTTCTTCTAATCCATACATTTAAAGTCATTCTGTAATACACATATACTGCGATTCAGGGAGGTTATGCTGTACTAACATAATGATGATGAGTTGCAGCATCACATTCCGTAAAACAAGCTTTTTTTTACTTAATATTTCTTTTGCTACATCAAATCGGGTAAAATTAGTATTAATATCTTTWTATCTTTTTAATGTAATATTAAACCATATTCCTGATTTATTCATCAGTGCACTCTGCCCCACTGGCAAGGATAGAATCAGCAGTTTTATTTCGCATAATTTTCCCGTGGTCCTATGAAAAATTCATTCTGAAGCAATCTCTTAAAGACATGGTGAGGCAAGTAAACACAAAGGGGCAAAGGCAGCCATGTGTTTATCCCCTCTGATTGCTGCCTTARCGCCCAGACTTTCCGGTAGCAAACCAGCTATATCATTGCTTGCTCTTTGAGGACCTGCAGTGCTGGAGGACGTGACTTGTCAGCATGCAAAAGCGACACGAAAAATCACAGAAATACTGTGATTAGAAGAAGTCCCTCCTTTCTTCCATGCTCCTGTGGTATTCAGTGTGCTCATTTTGTCCAAAGCAATCCGTTAGGAGTCAGGGCTTCCAAGCGATTTGGGTTTTGTCCTTATCTATTCCTTGTTATGCCGTTTTTTAGTCTTTGCTAGCCGAATGACTGTCAAGAAGAAAGGAGACTAAAGGAGGAATGGAATCACCTCCACCGTGGCCTGGGATCCACCGCGCGGTATTTGGGTTGGTCCTGTGGGTTTTGGTTCTGGCCCAGCTGTGCTGCTGTGTTGGGCAGGAGAGCAACATGTAGAGAGTGCCCAGACCATTTTCCCACCCGTCATTTGGGTGGGCAAGCCCAGGGCAGGCCGGGCCTTATCGCACCCGAGTCCCTCCGTGCGAGCAGGGGGATGCATTTAAACCATAGAAAGAACACGTACTCTCTGCCTCTCCTAAAGAACTTGCACAGCTTGGTATCAAAGAGAGTTTAATGAGCTTAGCAATATGTGAAAAGGATTAAGGACACAGTCCTTGATCCAGCAAATCACTTGATTACATCCTTAACTCAATAGGGCCACTCAGGGGCTACAAGTCCAGCACGTGCTCGGGCGCTGGGGCTGGACAGGGGCCATCCCGCTCGGCGAAGGCTGCGCAAGGGCAGGGAGCTCAGCCACCCTCGCGGCATCCCGGCACCCCCAGGGGCAGCGAGGGTCCTCACAGCACACACGGAAACCTGTAGACTGCTGGGTTTTGYTGCTGCCCTGCTCCTCAAGCTCTGAGAGAGGGCAGGCTTCCTCCCAGGACACACACGCCCACACAAACCCACACGCGTTCTCGTCCGGGCCGTGTTTTTCCTGGGTCGGGAAGTGTATTGAGCTGTCTGCTGCACAACATTGCTCAGCTGCTCCCTAAGAATAAATCACGTCCATAAAATGTAAAACGCCATCCCAGCAGACACGTCTGCCATCCTGTTCAGCACCACACCTGGCTAGGCTGCTCCCCGCCACTGCTCAGCAGCAATAAAAGCTAAATTGTGCTGCTTAAAAGAAGAGAAAATCTCTTCAAGCTGCCACTATTGATAATTTATTATCTGCCTACCTGATTTCAACCTGTTGTTTTAATTGTCAGGTTTATTAACAGCTGACACTAAACTGTGCATTTCAGAGCTTCCGCGACAGAGCGCGGAGCTGTCAGGAGCCCTTCAGCACGTACCAGGGAATTACACCATCATGATAAAAACAGGAATAATTATTTTAACAAATATGTTGAGCACATTTCTTAATTGCTCGGAATTACTTAAGCCTCAGCAAACAGTTCGTATTAAATTTCAGCTGCCCTGATTAAAACTGATTTACTGAATCATCAGGAGCCAGTTGTTTCCATAAAAGTCATCCGRGTTTTCTTCCTGCTGCTGCTTACCTCGGGTTTACACCCTATTAAATGCCCACATTGGTGAGCAGGGCCTGACGAGGTCCCTTTAATGTTACTTTCCACCAGCCTGGAAGCCTGTGGTTCCCACTAAGGCACCCTCCTCCGGTCCCAAGGAGGCTCCCGCTGCACGGCCAGCAAGAGTTCTGGGCAGTGACACCATGAGGTCYCTAGGGCCTGTCCCTAGGGCCACCTCGGCCGGGAGGCTTCGCTCAGTGCTGGAGGCTCATGGAGATTTTGCAGGTTGGTTTGTGGGCCTTGGCACGCAGGCGAGCCCTGACAGCTGGGTGAGTGGCAGTGACACCGGGCTTCAATTCTGGTGGAAGAAAGGCTAGGAAATCAACTTATTTAAGTTAWTTACTTCAGTGTGGATTTCTATTAAATTAGTGAAGGAGCCAATCTCCTGAGTTTCTCAGTGGGAACATCAGGAGAGACTTTAGAAAGACACAAGGACGAGTTCCAGCAGGACCAGCGCAGCTCTGCTGAACGCAGCCTGACTCGTGTGATGCTCGAGAGGGCTTCACTCCTAACGGATGCTGCGAATCCCACCCTAACAGACACAGCATGTGTTCCCTTGTAAGGAACGGCTGCTGCCGTCCTGCTAGAGGCCGTGCGCTCCGCTCAAAGCTCAGTGTCTTGTCTGATTCCCCACCCAAGCCACAGGGCTGTGCAAGGGCCACAGTCATGTTTGCAGGGTCACCTAGAGCCTGCCTATCTGCAGCACAAGCCTCTAAGATCAAGGCAAGACTAATGCAGACCTRTTTTCCCTGACTTAGATCTCTAGCAGTGCTTAAACCGCTGGATTGCATCTCAGGACAATTTAATACCGTGGCCTCTAACTTTCAAAGCAGTTAATGATTTAAGCAAGGGATAAATCCCAGTTTCCAACACCACAGCAGCCGGCTTCTCTCAGGGCACTGAGACTTCATCTGCCACAGAGCAGACGAGCGTCAGGACGAGTCCCTGGGATCTAACAGACCCATCAAACAGATCAGAGGCACCCACACAGACCATTTCAAACCAGGCTCTATTTAAAATACGGCCTTACCTGACAGACTGCAATGTTGCTCAAAATAAGATAGGGTATGAAGTAGGACAGGTGGGAATTAATTCTGCATCTAAGAAAATGGGTGAAATACAAGGGAAGGGATAACAAAGGAAAACACAGGAAGAAGGAAAACAGGAAAGAAAATATATATTGCACAGGTGCAGAACATGGGGTTTGTTTTTTTGTTTTTTGGGGATTTTTGGGTTTGTTTTTTTTTTTTTGGTATAGGTATCTTTCACTCCAAAGAATGGCCACAACCGTCTGTGCAAACGGCAGGCTGTGGAAATGTTGTCTTCCCTGCTAAACGCTGAGCAAACTATTCTGTCCATGTGCACAAGGAAAAGAAATGGGACGTTTTTGTCCAACAGCTAAATATGTGTTATTTTGAGCTGATTTTCTCTCCCTGAAAGAGACACAAATCAGGGGAAGCAAATACACAACTTTAACTGGAGTTYACTGGAATTACCTGCAAACAGAGAGCCCGTCCCAGGCTGTGTGATGACATTAACGCCTACGGGTGCAAACAAGGAGGTGCCAGGGCGAGAGAGCCGCTCCTACCCCAGAAACCCCCCAAGCGCCACGGGCTCCATCGCACGTGGGGCRCTGGGAGCTGGGGCAAGGCAAGGCAGGCTGCGGGTCCCCTCCCTGCGCTTCTTCCTTCCCAACGTGTAAATTCCAGCGCAGCAATTAGCTGAATTCTTGTTTATGTCAAATCCAATTTACATTAATAAACTTCACGCAGCAAAAACACGRATGCCATAAGAAAATGCCCAGAAATGTTATGTCATAAAGATCCAGCATAAACACTAGAGCATTTAATTAAGCAGTTTCTGACATTACCAGGTAATTACAATTTCTGAATCATTTCTTGTCGTTTTTATGAATATAAATCAACAAGAGCACCCAAAATAACTGCTAGTTGAAGGCATTTGGCTTATGCAGACATCTGCAACTTGCATGTGATTCACATTGCCTAATGAAGACAAGGAGTTATAACAGGCGTAGAGAAACATCCCTGGCATCTACTGAAGAGCTGGGAAAATCTAATTCGAGGGTTGTTACAGATGTTTAGTATTCGCAGATAAGGATTAACTTCATTTTCTATATGTAGTAGACTTGTTAATTCATGTATTCATTCGGAATAACTGCTGTCATCCAAGCTAGTTGCACATAAATCAAGGACTTGACATTTTCCACCAGTTCCTTTCATTATCTCACTATCCCCGTCCTCACATATCTTCTGACAATCTCTGACAAGCTACAAGGTGCACCGCAAAATTCAGGCCTATATTTGTATTTTTATTTAAAAGAGACTAAATAGAAAAAMCAGCAGGCTGTCATCAGCTGAGCCACTGTCTGATTAAAACTGCATGGTAAAAAAAAGAAGTATTAAAATATAGAAATATAAAAATTCAGCACAATGTTTTAGAGACATCAACCCAAAGATCCTCAAAGGCTTCGGCGGGCAAAAAACCCCAGTTTCTACCATTTGCCCTAACTGCTTGAGTCACCCGGGAGAACCTGGTTGTCCTAACGGGGGTGCACAATGCAAGCCAAGGGCCCCCAAACCAGCTGCATTGCCCTYGCTTGCAGGGAGCCCCCTTAGCTAATCCGCTTCAGTCCCTGCAGGTGACAACTCAAGTGAACGTGTGGGGGAAGCCGACCTTCCCGGGCAGTTTTKCAAGGCAGTTTCCCGCAGGAGCTGCAGTCGCTGCAGGTTCCCAAACAGCCCCTGCACTTGCCCCCTGCCCCAGCGCTCCTGTTCCCAGCGCAGGCAAAGGCTCCAGTGCAGCCCGGCTTGCTGGACTCCGAGGATTAATCCTAAGAAGTCTGGCATTTCCTAAGCCRTGCCTAGGCCAGGCAGCGTCATGTGATGCTGCCTGCAGATAAACTTCAAGTAGAGCAGGGATTTAGTCAAAAGTGGATTTAATGGAAAGAAAATGTTTCATTTTAGTGGTAAGCTATAAGCAGAAAATGCACTAAAGTCCTAGCAATGGCCTAAGAACTGAAACAAGCGGGGATTTATGTTGTGCAGGTGTGCTAAATGCCTAAGCCCAAGCAGTGCCTTTGGTTCTAGCCCCGACCTTGCAGTAAATGCCCTGAGTGGAGCAGGAACCCCAAGTTGTGGCTGCTCCAGCTCCTGCCCCACACTGTGCTCCATAGGGACGCGATCAGTGGGGCTTGCCGTGAAGGAGGAGGTGAGAATAACACAGTGGTTCGGGTAGAGAAGAAGTCCAAAATCAGCAGTTTCTCCTCCCAGCTTTCAGGCCAAGCAAAGCAAAACCCTCCCCTTCTTGTATATAACAATTGTACTAATAAACATTATTATCTTGGGCTTTTATAACATTACAGAACAGATCCATTATTAACGTTTCCTGTTCTGAACACTTGCAACTACAGTGTGGCATGTACAGGAGATGCTGAACAAATGTAATGATATTACTTAATATAAAAATAATCTATCTTCTTTTCATAAAAATTAAAGCAAACCTTTAATTTTGCTCTGCAAAATTCACAGGCAACTTGTACTACTAGTGAAATCAAAGCTGTAATTTAGCCCTTGGGAGCAACAATAATTTTTCTACAGYTGCATATCAGTAGGTATAGATAGATCTGAATTGCAGATCTATTACAAACGTTAGGTGCCTGGAGATACTAGTTACAGGTTTTGCAAAACGTTCTCTTTATTCAAGCAGGCCAGAAACAAACACCAACTATCCYATGAAAGGCTTGAAAATGCAGGTTTGGGTAAATACTGACTGTTGGCTGCTACGCAGGATATACAGTGACCACTCAGATTATACAATAGYTCTCTGTTTTATACCCTATCTTGCAAGTTAAGCCAATGTATCTTTGCAAATGCTCTTATTTTTATGTGTGAAAAAACAAATATAATGCTTACCTGCCCATGCTTCTTCAACAGGAACCTTTCAATCCCCAGAGAACTTAATGTGAATTAACAGTGAGAACATAAGCATTAAACCCTCATGTTTCTACTAATCTAATTCCTGTAATTGGCTGTGGTTTATGGGAAAGGCCTTTTTTAATATTTAACTGAATTATATGTTAAAGGTCATTACCATCATGCGCTGGGAATATCTAGGGCAACAAGTGACGAGCCTATGAACACTGACATACGAAAGTCAGGCTSTTCTTTCTGCATAAACCTCCGACAGACACTGGCCTTCTACCCAGGCAGCTTCACCCAGGGCTTGCCAAGCACCTCGTGTGCCTGAGAGTTCAAGAGCAGTGGCAATAACTTGCATAGAACAGAAGGGTCGAAGCAGCACACTGGCCTCACACGTGCTCCATGTGGGAATYGCACCCAATGCACTGGACAAGCCCTGCAAAGCCCCAGGATTCAGGTTAATTAACCTTGAGATGGTTGGTTGAAATATTGACCGTGCACTCCAGCACGGGAGAGAAACCACCATGAGAAACCCCACCAGACAGACTCCAGCTCAAGATTTAGGTGGGCCTTCCCCTTGCAATCTGGCTAGCCTATATGAGCAGGCATTTCATACGTATGATTACGGACTAGGTGGATCAGACTTTAAGGCTCTGCTCAGTACTGTGGTCTATGGTGTTGAAGGGCYTATGGTGGSACTCGATGACCTTGAAGGTCTTTTCCAGCGATGATGATTCCATGGTTCTGTGGCCTCTAGGTGGCAATACACACAGCAGCCCACCGGGAAGGTCCTGCTGGTGTCGGGCTCCAGTCAAAGTCAGGAGTAACGTCAGGCACTTGTCAATTCCTCTGCTGTTTAAAGAGAAGACAACCACCCCCGCGTGCCTCTAAGGCCTTAGGGACGTGAAGGCAGCCACAAAACACAACCCCGCAACCCACCCAGCTCTCCTCCCGCCCCGCTGCTCCCYAAGATGCACCCAGCATCTCCAGGGCTCACTGATACCTCCGGATTAAACTTATTCAGGGGAGGAAAAGCAATTCTCAAACTTTAGACACAGTCTTTAATCATTCTTTTAAAAAGCACTTCAATGGCCATCAACTTGACAACATCTAAATGAAAAGATGCTGAAAATTCTCTTGTTTTCTGGCAGGAAGTGTTTGTCAGGATTGGCATTTCACATGTATAGAGAAATTTACAGTAATCATATCCTGATGACAAGCCTAGGAGAGGATTTGCATCTAGTGGGAATGATCTAATTTATCTTTCATAGAGTAATACCCAGTGGCTATTGTGAACATGCCATTATCAAGGAAATTAAAGACAACACAAGAAAATTAATGCGTTAAGAGAAACTTGCATGGTCCATTTAACTCTTCTTTTGACTGGCCACACAGTGTAATACGACAATTTGCTTCTTTTCATACATTGGAGTGACAGGAACGCCTTTCGTAAGTTACCCCAAAGCTCTGAGAGCAAACGCAGGCTGCTCGGTGTGACCCTTTCCAACGAGTCRGGCCCAGGTCTATGCAGGGGAAGCCCGGCGTGCGGTCCCAGCAGGCGGATGCCCCTTTCACAGAGGCAACGGGATTTATCCCCGCGACGCTTCCCAAAGGACCAGCTGCGGCTGCATGGAGCAAGTGGGGAGATGGAGGTGCCGATGGGCAAGTCACACTGCTGGATCAGTACCACAAGCAGCATCTGCATCCCCAGAGCYCTTCCAGACCTTCATGACCAACCCGCTCATTGCCTTAGCCTGCCACCAGAAACACACCGAGTACGTATGTATATTATATATACCCGCTTCACACACATATATATGAAAAATAAGCCAATTTAAGCAGCGTGTGTTTAGCTAAGGTCCAAATGATTTAATTTTATGGTCTTGAAAATTGCAGTGATCCTTTACGGGAGAGACTCCTGCAGTCAGCGCCAGTGACAGCCCAGGAACAAGAGATTTTTCTGCTCTGACAGGCCACACCRGGCACCGCTCCGATCCATCAGCAGCCAGACCTCAGCTCCCATTGCACTGCTTTATCTTCTGGATTTTGATGCACAAGGGCTTGAGGTTATTTGTCTCCTAAAACCYTCTTGATCAGAGCTTGTTCTTTCAGATCTAATGCCATGTTATTAATCAGGGCAGATTTTTTTTTGCTTTTGATTGGTAATTATTCTTTTAGCTATGAATTAGTGCTATACAGTTAAAAAAAATGTTTTTTAAAAAAGCAGAATTTAACCCTTGAAAGGCATGCTCCCTCACAAACTTAGCTTGGGAGCTGGAATAATGCTCAGACACACTGTTCTGCTGAGAGAGCTGCAGATTTGCTCCTCATCCAGCTTTATTTTACAGCACTGACGTGATTAGAGCTGCTTTTTACAATAGAGCAACACGCGCCAGGCACYCCTGCTGACATGAGGACCCGTGAGTGCCCAGGCCCTCTCCATGCCCGTGTCCCCTGGGCCGCTGGTGCCCGCGTCGTGCTCCGAGCATCCGTCTCCCGCTCAGCCCAGCAGCGGAAGCAGGGCCGAAAGGGAACAGCAAAGAGCTCGTGCTCTGCTCYCAGCTTTGCAAATTGCCATTAATGATTAAATATCATCGTTTGGTGGCTTGCAGCTCACGGACAATAACCTATAACTTCGACCYGCCAATTAATGTTTTAATTTTACACACAGCGCTAAATCACGCCTGGGGATGGGATTTCCAATAGGCCACCAGTGACATTTCCCACTTCCTCATCTATTTTCCTCCTGTTGCTCCTGTTATGACTAAAAGCAGCAGGATTATACTTTTCTCGGTGGGAAATGTGTCACCTGCTGTTGAAAGAAAAGCAATTATTGTGTCCTTGCTCCATATATTTAAGCTTTAGAGCTTAAATACATCAACATCACGCTGTAGGCCAGCTGAAGCGGTTAGACGCCCTGTAAACCCAACCGGGCTGCGCCTGGATGTCACCTTAGGTACCCAATAAGCACTGGGAAGGGTGCCAGGGCTGGGCGCCTTCCTGGGAACGGGGACGACTCGATGGGACGTTGAGGGACGGAGGCGCTCTCGCCTTCCGCACACCTCGAGTGCCAGAGGTCGGCTCCCGACGCCTGCACCCAGCAGACAAACTTCATCATCCACAGGGTTTCTCCTTCCCTCAAAAAGAGGATTTCATCTGAAATTCTCCTTCTGCTTCCCTCCCTCTCCAACACACGCTCAACCCAGAGCCCCGTAGAGATGCGGCTGCGACCTGTGGCCCATGTGATGCTAAAGAATTAGGCTAGGGTGAAGAAGGAGCATTGTGTAAGGCAGAATACACAGCAGAGACRCAGTTTTTCCCTCTCTCTACTGCAAAACACCATTTTGAAATAATTCCTCTATTGTGAAATTAAATATTGGGCTTTAATAAAGTTTATTATTAGGACAGACAGTGGAAAGCTGCCATGCTGACGCGCCACCTTCTGCTCCCCAGTCTAATTCAATCATCCTTATCTACTTAGAAATTTCTGCTCAGAAGTCCAGATCAGCAAAAAGYAGAGGGCTACACATCCCAGATCATGTTTTCTTCCCAATAATCTGCTAGGAAATAAGGGCTTTTAGCCCTCTGCCAAACTCAACCACCCTGGCATGCGCCTGGGTAGCTACTCAACATTGCAGCTCATGAAATAAAACCATTTTTAGCAGCTTGACCCATAAAATCTTTCTTAAGCCGTGACTTTGAAAATAAATATAGCCTACGGTCTCTGCTGAGATACACTCAGTGATAATATAAACACAGCTAGGCTGGGTAATTCCTTTACAAACAATTTTACAAATAAGAGTTACCAAAATCTGAGCTGTATGGATGCATTTTTTTAATATATTTTTTATTTTATCGTATGTCTTTTTATTTCATTTTATATTATTCTATTTCTCTATTGCATTCTTTCATTGAAATGTTATCCGTATACTCGATTCTTTTAACTCCAGATTCACTGTCACTTCCCCTGCTCTGATCAGGGCGCTGGAGCCATCTCGGCACAGTGACATGTTGACTAGGTTCTCYTGAAGTCCCACTCTCTATCTTCTCCTTCCTGACTTCGTACGACCTTACACTGCTTCACAAACAGTACCACAGAAATCCCTACAGCAGAATTGTGCTGGAAATTCTSAAAGAGAAATGTTTTCCTCAGCAGKGCATAAAAATAGTCGCAGAGCACTAATCCCCCGTGGGCAGATGGCCGTTGGTTGTACGCCCTCCTCTACAAGCAGCATGCAGAAATTCATTGCTCTTTATCTGTATTCATTAGGTATTACTGGTCTCTTTTCATCTAATATCAAAAGTGCAAGTACAAGGATTTCTATTCTACACRTCCGTTGTTCAGCTGATTACTCATGAATAACACCACTTAGCATTTATATAGTTCTTTACATCTCTAAATTACGTTTTTAATCTTGGTTCACCATAAAGCCTTAACTTTCTTGCAGAACTCACCTCCTCAGGGGAGCACTTCACTGAAGGGACAGTGTGGCAGTGCCACACTCAGTACCTGTTCCTGAGGAAAGGAGTGGACGAGGACTGGCAAGGTTTGGCCTTTCAGGCTCTTGCCATCAATTTTACTCAGCTGCTTATGTGGAAGCAAGAAGGGATGAGAAGCAGAGAGCGAGCAGGGAAGCGGCACCCCACTGAAGATGGGGTTGCTGAGGGGTTTTACAGCACACCCRCTCTTGCTGCCTGCCCAGGAGAGCAACCGAAGCAGGAGACCTTGCAGCAGGATGGTGGCCCTGCCTGGGGCCAGCTGCCTCAAGAGCTGCCATGGACAGAGCTGCACCCCACGCTCTCTCTGCTGCCTGCTAAGAGCTCAAGATATTTGTTAGCAGATCCAGGGTAATACCCTTACAAATGACGCCCCTGCCCCACCCCCAGCTTTGGTTTACAGAGTTTGGTCTGGGTTTTCTTTGTTTGCACACAGCGGTTACGCTGCCCACCGCAATGACCCTGAGTCACGAGAGCRGTGGCTCCGAGGAGCGCGCTCCCAACCCCGTGGATGTCAACAGGATGTGGGCGCCCTCGTAACCACAGACGCAGAAGATCGGGGGGAAAAAAGGTCCACGGAAGGAAACACGCACGCAATGCACTTGGGTGCCGGGGCCGTGGTTGGGAACCCCTTTGCATCATTTCCAAGCACTCGGGAAGGGGGAGCTCAGCGACCGGGAGGAAACTCAGAGCACCTCCCTACATGCTGTGGGAAACCCGGCATTTCTGTCACGCCACAGGAATTAAACCCCCAAACCTCCCAAAACGGGGGCCAATGCCCTTCCTGGCACAACAGCCCTCTGGTTTATGYTGCTAACTCTGCTGAGAGCTCCTCAGGAGTAGCTAGCTGTGTTCCTCGCTGCCCATCGAAYGTTGGGTGACTCTGCTGCTATCCTGCAGCTCCACACTGCTTAACAGAACTGATCAAGAAAATGCAAGTGTTTGCTGGGCTGAGATTTCAAAAAGTGCAAAACAGAAGCCATTCTTTGATATTCATTACACAACCAGCAATTTAACAATCATCAAAACAATTGCAAGCTTCAAAACATGCTTTGTAAGTGAAGCATTTCCAAGCCACGACCCAGTGTCTATAACAGCTTCTAGGAGGCTGAATGAAACAAAGGAGCCTATTAAGATAAATAGATGCTCAACTTCAAAATGATCCCTTGATGTTGGGTATTATTTGGAACATTATTGCTAGTAAATGGCAGTGTCACCACAGTGTAATTTGTGTCACTGACTGTCCAGAAGTCAAGAATCCTCCGGTGACACACAGCAAAGTGCAGCCCTGTACCCATGCACGCAATCGGGTCTGTTCCAGCATCCATTCCTGCAGCTGCAGTGTTTGTTTAACCTCTGGAGCCCAGGAATCTYATTGAAGTCTGAATTAAAGGCAGGTGCCTCTTCCAAGTCCTCACACCACAGTTTTTGGGGGGTGACAAGCATGGGGACAGAGCGCTCTTGCTATCAGTTCAAAGCAAACTGGCAGAGCAAATACAAAGCCACTTCCTTGCCCAACATTCATTGGTATTTCTATTTTGTTCACTTAGGACCAATTTGCTGGGACACTTACTGAAGATTGCTATAAAAATCAACCAACTCCRTAGCCAAATTGCTGTGCATCCTCTGGGAACACGTCCGAGATCATTTGTGTTATTCAATTAAATAATACAAGTCAGTGCCCAGGTTTTTAAACTTGGGCAACATATTGGCCAGTGCCTCCAAGTTTTTTTTTTTTCAGGAAACTGTACATTATAGTAAAAAAAAAATATTTTATGATGGAGTTTGGTATCTCTGTGTGCAGAACTTGYACACATCCATAAAGGAAGTATTTCATACGCATTTAAAATTTATTGCTCTACAACACCTCCAGAACTGGGCAGGGAAAAAAGCCACGAAGAGAAGCTTGCATCAGTGCCGAGCGATGCTGAAGCTTCTAGGCTGCAAATGCAACCTGAAAGACGCTAAATAAATCTCATTTTCTGTGTCCTCAGAGTGCTATGGAAGTCAGGGCTCACAAAGACATCTCCAGTGAGATGCTTAAACGCTGGGACTATGGACTGGACACTTCCTTGAGGAGATTAAAACCTCATTTCCGTCACTGCAACACGAGTGTTAGGAGGAAGGAGCTAGGGGACGACTGCTATGGAGGTGCCTGCAATTCCAGGGYCAGTTTTAGTCTGTGCAGGCAGGTTCTTGTCCCAGGCTGGCAGAAATCTGCACAYGCACAAACACACGTGTGTGTAATCATGTCCAATCATTTGCAAGACTGAGACTCAACACGGCTCCTTAAAGGCGTGTTTGTTCTCTGGAAACTGGAACTGTTTGTTTTGGATAGATTTCTGCTCGTCTTTGCTTTAAACATGTTTTATTGCCACAGCATTTCTCGAGATGCAAGTCATCCTGCGAGCTTCCAAAATGCATCAGCCAAAAGCTGGCGACTGCAAAGGTTGCATTATATATATAGTGTGATATTGAATATTAACATGAGATAAAACTCCCATGTTGAAAACAAATAATAACAATTTAATTAACAAGAAACAATTCAAGGGTCTATTTTTCTCTTTGGCTTGATGGAAAATCTGGTCATTGACTCTCTTAATGGTATAACAGTGTTCAAATGGGAAGAACAGTAGCAACAGCCACATTATCTAGCTAGTCTATAACCACTTCCAAAAAATCTACTTTAACAAAAAAAAAATCAATGAATAATAGTTACCTTTTTTTTTTTAAATAATTGCAATTTGTTGTTATTGTCACCAAAGTGAACGCATTAGATCCTTGAACCTGACAAAGGACAGAAATGAATTAACAGCCTGTTTTAGTCAGCTTGCCCTGATTAGGAGCTTATCAGTCACATTACACCCTGCAGAACACTCTTGTGCAGTACAGAACAGGCAGATATTTAGGCTCCTGTATGTTTTCTATCCTGTTTTAAAATTGGGCTCCTGGGCTTTTGCTTAATAAAAACCAAGTACGTTGCTCTACTTGCAAGCCATAACAAGGGCAGACTTGGGCGCGCGCTAGCACAGGAATTCAGGATTCCAGAGGGAACGAGAAGGTCTCTCTGACATTTGACATCRTGGACTGTTGCTCGTGCCCTCCCGGCGCTGCGTGCTGGGCTGGCGTGACTGCAAGAACGCGAACAAATTCCACTAGGAGCCCTGGGAGCTTCGTAGGAGGTGATAAAGCGAAAGCATTTGGAAGGAAACACTGAAGGTAGATCATTAAGATTGCAGGAGGAGCTTTAAATTACTCAAGAGACCCCCATTCCAAGTGAACACACCCTTCCAATCTGACTTCTGAACAGATCTTAACCTCACACTGTCCTCGGATTTCCATATGGAAAAACAGGACGGATTTCCACCTCCCATAAACATTATGCACCGGACAATCGCCAGAACGAGAACACAAAACAGTAATACAAGTTCTAAAATACATTAATAAAAGTAAATCCCTGGGATTCTGTCCTTCTCAAGGAGGCAGAATGGAGGAGATACTCTCCTATAGGAATGAGGAAGAAGTAGGAGACACTGAAGAAGCAAAGGGTGAGGAAAGAGCTAAGATGTGGGGCAGGATCTCAACCAGGGATGTGGGGAGAAGAATCCAAGCTCCAATGGTAGCCCAGTATGGGGATGGAAAGCTCAGTGAGGTCGGAAGTGGATGGAATAATGAAAGAGGAGGAGGAAAAGGGAAACAAAATCCCGAGAGCAGGGCACAGTGTCCCASCCTTCTCCTTCCATGGGAAGTGCATGGGTCAGGACTCCTGGACCCGACATTCATGTAGCCCTTTTGCTGCAGGCTCAAGGCTTCAGGAGGCCCAAAAGGGCTTTKGGCTTCAGGGAATAAATATGACTTCCCATAAAAGAGAGGGAAAAGTCCAGAGCGCTCTGTTTGCCCGAGGATTACCTCAATAACCGGCTGCCAATTCCAGAAGCAAAGTCCATCACTGCACCTACGCGGCYGCCTTGACCAAGTTGCTGCAGTGTAAATGGAAAGATTCTCATTATCTGCCCGGGATGGCGATAAGATTGCACTTCACAGAAGCAGCTCCCTGGCCTCAATTGCCTCATCATTGATTTTCTCCAGGCCATGCCTCTCCTGTCACACTGCCGAGAGAAAGCCTCCTCTGAGAGCTTAGAAAGAAGCAGTGAATTTAATGCTGCTGAAACTCTCTTCATTCCAGGGAAAACTTGCAGAGATGGGGCTAAAGGAAAGCCAGTTACCTCCCGCTTGCTCGGCCATTTGCTTCCTGCAATCCACCCATCACGGTATAGCAAACATACAGCACAGCACATACATATATATAACATACATACCACAGAACRGTTGAGTATATAACATATACACATCATTCCTCTCAATGCTCAGAGCTTAGGCTCTGAATTTCTGTCTCACTGATGCACTGAAATTCGAATCGTGTTCCCAGCAAAGGCCTAGGTCATCACCAGATGCACGGCTCTCAGAAAGACCTTTTTCTCTCTAAAACCCTCTCCTTTCAATCTGTGCAGCCCTCTCTGCGGCCGATCAGGTGTGTGACTATTAAAAAAGCAACCCAAGGAAAACAGCAGCGCTCACCTCAAGCAGCACCTCGATAACAGGAGCGTGACAAACCCATCTCGTGCCATGGCCAGCCCTCCGACACCGCACAGGGAGCAGGGGATTGCGGCAAAAGGGGGCCTTAAAATCAGACTGAATCTCTTGCTGCGGCTGTGATGCCTGAGTGGTTTCTGCTGGGCTGAATTTGCGGTGTCTTCTGTSTCTTCCACACAACATCCAAAGCATTATAAAGATGATAAAGCCGTATAATTAGTTATGGTTAATGAACATATGAAAGGTTTGCATTGTATTCTGATCTGGTAATTACCAGCTCCTTCATATTCACTCCTGTGACTGTTACTTGTCTATGAATTATCTATGCGTGGTAAGTCAATTTATCAACGGGTAATAACGAAGCCTCCGAAATGCCTCCGAATCTACTCACTTTCTGAGCTTAAACAGTATCAGCCGACTCTTTTGTGACTGAATACGGGAAAAAAAAAAGACTATTTTAACAGTATTGTTTAAATGATGAAGCACTGTGAGTATTTTAGAAGTATTTCTTTCATTGGCTTTGACTGGAGCCATGCGCCTAACTGCACTGCATGAGCCAGAGCCTTGGGGCTGGTGGGGGGCGCGGGGTGCCCCATGGAGGCACCCACTCCTCCCTCAGGAACARGAATTTGGGCACCTCCTATGGCACCGCATGCTGGAAACGGGCCGGCTGGCTGAAACGGGAGCGCAGTGCAAAACGCTGCCCTCCAGGGCACGCATGGGGATGGGAAAACTCAAACAGATCTGCGTGTCCACTCCCGACCAAACGTGGCTCCTTGTATCTGCTTCGTGCTGTGAATCCGCACGCAGCGGGTGCCCTGCTYGCGCTCCGTGTTTCTGTGCTACGAGGGACAGAATCCTAGGGCAGACCGAAGTGCTCCCTCTGTTACACATCACCCCATCCAACCCTCTCCTCTCCCCCTTCCCTTCACTCTATTTAACTTTTGAAAATTATAGGCACRATTAAAGTTCATAAAACATTGTGTCAAGATTGCTAAGACTGAGTAGCTCAGAAATGTCTTTMAAAAATGCTTTCTCTTTTGGCAGACCTGCTGAAAACCTTTTATCATAATTAGAACTATTAAGTTGCTTCATAACCAGTTTCCATATAAGGCAGCCATAATATTTGAAAAACAGCACAATTCCCTTATGCTTTTCGAGCTATGACATAAATGCACAGAAACGCAATACAGGTACCATTTAAGCCCACCGTGGGATGGAAGGCAGCATCAACATACAGTCCAACATCAAAGAGCCAGAGGAATTKTTTCCTAAGATAGATCTCAAAAGGCTCTGTAAGACAAACCTAAGCATCCCTTGGATTGAAATGACAATAGTTTGATTTTCTTCTGCTTTGCTATCTCACCCTGGAATTTTTAGTAATGTACATGAATGGTTATGGAGGTTGTCTGCCTGTTGCCCTAAAGAAAACATTTATGACCTGAATAGATTAATTATATTCTCCTCTTAAATATCATTCCTCCGGGGCTAGATATTGTTGAGTGCAAATATGCCACTTTATATGCAAATAAAATGGACCAAGAGTGGAATAAAAAGTTCAGCATATATCTACTGACAAATCGTCTTATTATGTTTTATATTAGCAGGCAGAAGATCTTGTGGTATGAAATATTAATAGACTTCAACAGGATGCAATACTTGCTTCCTTGTTTCTATACAATCTTAGCCAAATCTTCATTACATTTATGTTGCTTGGCTACATTTGCTTCATTTGGAATGGATTTCAAATGAACAGTGCAAAAGAGTTGCACATTGCATGACAGATATCTAAATCTCTTTTAATACTCAGTAAACTGATTTAACAGAAAAACATATATTAAAAATAGATGATGCTGCCATGTTGGTGGGTTCCAGGAAAGACAGTTCAAGACAATTTGTTCCTATTAATGCAAGACCACAGAACCAAAAGCCAGAGAATCTTAAGGAACTTTGAATTTTATCCTTAATACTAGATGCAGTTTCTAGGTGTTGACCTTCACATGACTGTAACAGGCAACAGGCACTCGGCACTCAGTTACAGGCATATTAAACACTGTGCAAATAAATAAATTGAAAAGCATTCGCTTCCATCTGCACTCAAGATTCATCCTTAGCTCCGATAACATTACTTTTACTACTGAAAAGGTCCAGAGACCTGAAGAGCAGGAGATGATGTCTCCAGAGGACTGCAAGGGGTAAAGGCAGAGAAGCTGCTCAGTCTGGGACTCACTTGGAGTTTCATGATTCATAAAGTAACAGCAATTGCTCAGGGAAGAGAAAAACAGGAGTTAGGAATTATGATTAATTCCTCATTTATCTTTTCTCATCTCCTGTGAACAAAATGGAAAGTCTTCAGTAAGACAAATCAGMGACATGAGGGTGACAAACAAAAATCACCTCAGCCATCCCTAAAATTCGCTGTTAGGGGAAGTCAATCTCGGAATGAAGTTGTATTGTTGCATTAAATATAGATACAACAGGAGTTACTCATTGCTATCATTACTTAGTTATTTTTTTTTTCTGCATGAACATAAATATTTTAATTTAACTAAAGCACCTAACACTGCATGAATGAAATTAGCTGACTGGAATTGCATGGATTGGTTTAGTTTACCACCATTTCCCATATATTAGAATAAAGTGTTAATTAAAGCGATTAAGCCATTTTTAGATGCTGTTAACCAAAAYCAGCTGAAGCCAATGTCAGAGCTCCCGACTGAGTTCAGAACAGCCAGGTTTGCCAGCTGAGCTCTGGATCCGGCCATGATAATTAGAAGCAGATGATCATAACAATGATTAAATCATGGAAATGTCTTGACACAGGATTACTGCTCTTGAAGTGTCAMCTTAATTATTAAAGCTGCCAGGAACCCCTATCTGTTGCTGAAGCTGGAAGTTCACAGGACTTCCTATGTGCCCTTACAGATCACAAGGAGCTACCTGGGTTCACCAGTGCTGCAATATAKAAGCATGCTATTTAAAGGACACGTTGCTTTACAGTGCTGATGTGTTTGCTAAGGATGCAGAACGATCCCTTTCTCAAGAGGGCTCGCTGTTGATGCAGGATGCTCTGCAGAGTACTGTGAGCCTAGTAGGAAGGAGAAAACAGCGCAGTTCTTCTCGCATGAGAAAGCCCCAGCYCTCTCCTGTCACGCACAAACTGCTCTTGTGGAAGTTACCAGCACTCTTYGAATGCCGAAGAAAAATAAATAGATATAAAAGGATGACAATAAAATTCCACATGTTATTTTTAGGCTCACATTAATCAAACACATCCAAACAGACTGAAGCAAAATTTGGAAAAATAAACTGCTGCTGGGCTTAGATCTTGCACGCCAAGTTACAACTSGGAGATCGTTTTCCTGGCTAGCCTCGTCCTCCAGGAGGAGGGTGGCACTACTGCTCCAGTTCCTCTAGCTGTGGTGGCACGAACAGGCACCTCTGTATTAACCGGGGATAGCTGAGCCCCTYGCCTCCACTTCCCCGGCCATGTCCTGACTCAGTCGCTGCTCACAGGGAATCTTTCCCTCTTTTGTTCRTTTTTTAGTATTTTAGAACAGTTGCTTTCCAGTGTTTCTCTGCACTCTCCACTCCCACATCCGCCTCAGCCTTTGTAGCTACTCGCTGCAACTCCTGCCATGCTTCTTTCCGTTACCACACTGGAATCTTGTGCATAATTATGGGAGGTTGCTATGGAGATTGCGTGTAATTTGTCAGGAGGAAAATCTATTGTGCTGGAGATAACTCTGCACAGGAGCGTGCGCGGGACCTTTCTTCTCTGTCCCCCGGGGATTAGCAGAAGGTACCTGCGTCAAGCAAAGCAGACTTCACAAACAGACCGGTTTGTGCTCTGTGCACGCGCCCCTCCGCAGAGCACAGAGCTTTCACGTTGGACAGGAACTTGGGCAAGATAATGGTTTCACAGAACATAGTCGGCAGTGGTTTTGATGAGGTGGTTTTGAAGTGTCCGCACAGTTAACTCTGTTTGTCAGTGARAATGTCTTTATTCAGTGCACTTGGTCTCACATGTGAAAGTGACGATGCAGAGTAACTTCAAACTACCTTTGCTTTAGTGGAGAGAACTCAGAAATCGTCCGCGCAACAGGATGCTGGCTCCGGAGCCAGGATTGCTCGCAGGGCATGGATTAGGACTGATACTGCTGCGYGGGCACAGGGGATTCGGGCCGCCCACGGTAGCTGAACAGAAGCCATCAGCTCATGTGCCGCTCTCCACAAGGCCGTGGGTTGCTCCTTCTGCAGCCCATCTAACAACTTCCCTCCTTCTCCAGGCRGGGACAGACTCACAAAGTGGATGTGTTTGCACGGGCGGACAGGGAAGAACAGGAAGATGCCAAACATTTCCACCGGGGAAGACCTGACCAAAGAGCTCCCCGGGATTCTGAAGGGAATCCCTCCCATTGCAGGCAGAGGAGCCTGAGCACAGAGACAGAAAATCCCCAGGAGCTGAAGAGCGTACTCCCAAGAACAAGCTTTTYATGAGGAAAATGCAGTTGAAGCAACTTTGAAAAAACCCACTCACGTGACAACCTCAAAGTCAGGTCTCGGGACCTGGAAAACTACAGACCCTACAGTCCAGTTCAGCATCATATGCCAGCCATTAAGATAGCCCAGGTACGAAAAAATTAACTACCCTGATAATACTGGATGGTAGAGAAGGGGGAAAAGACAGTTGCAGAGAAACACTATGATCTTCAAACACTTCTGTCCATTCATGAATCTTCCACCACTTTCACATCGCATAAGCGACTCTTTTTGGAGTGACCCTTTCTACCACCCTCCTACAGATCAAGGAGGGCAATGCAATGACTGATGAACGTTTGCTGCYCTAGACATTTCTCAAATCACTAATAACAGAATCATTAATATGTAACCTGTTATGCAGGGCCAAATACTCCCTGAGCTGTTGGGATTTGTAGGCAKAGAGCAGCCTTCACAACATGGTCTTACATTAAGCTACTGTTCAGTCCTGTCGACTACAAGCATGGACACTCATCTAAAGCCKAGACTCCCTAAATAAAACCTGTCTTTCGAAAAAAAATATAACCATTACAGCCAGGCTTTTGAAGGAAATCCTCGTGTTCCCCCTTCATGCAGAGATCCGGACTTCAGAAGCAACAGGACTTGGAGCGACTGGTTTGTACCTTCCCTCGCCGGCCCCGCACACTTCCCATGCAGCCTGCCTGCTATTTGCAGTGCTTTGATTGCTGTCCTGCCATGTTCTRGAGGGCTCAACTGCTTCAAAAGCACCATAAATTCATTGCTGTGACTTTGGGGATATTAAAAACATTGGAGGGAAAAAAAAAAAGAAAGAAAAAACAGAGATGGCTCCAGTAGTTTATAATGTTGCCAGAACCCTTGAAGGAATTTATGACCTCATTATGCACAGATGGGACTGCATTATTCTATATATTGCTAATGTTACARTTGTGTTGAATAATAGAGCTTTTTAGTGTTTGAAAAGCTCCTCCACAGCACCTTTTGAAGGTAGCTGATAAAATATGGTCAGAGAAAGCCAATTATTGACTCCAGCAAAGCTGTGAGAGTACTCCATGAATCCTCAAACACATTTTTTCGCTGGGAGAGCTAGCAGCTAACTGTCTGGAAGAGTTCTTTTCAAATAAGAAGAAGGGAAGAAGAAATGGAGATCAARCCCCAACTGCCCTGCCTTCCTTACGGCTCCTGTCCGCTGAGGCAKACCTTCCTAAGGAAACTTCTGCAAATCATTCCATGCATGATACAGGCCAAGGACCTTCCCCAAAASGAAGGGGTGAGGAGAGGTGATCTGGAAAGAGCTTTTAATTCGAGTGATGAATTGCCAAATTCCATTATATTTAATGAGTCCCATCAATGCAGTGCTTGAATACCACCAASAAACAAAGAAAGAAATAAAGCCCTATCAAAAGACTATTATAAAGTTGCATGAAGTAACAGTAAGAATCCTGCTAATGACTACATAATGCAGATAAGATAATGAAGCCAATTTTAAGTTTTGCTGTATTTGGTCCTTCAAAGTTTAATTTTTTAAACAATGTCAATGYTCCTCTTCCCTATTCATTTTTACTTCCCCTGCCCCTGTTTTAGAAATTAGCTGTCATCAAGAAAAAAAAATCATGAAATTTAACAGAAAACTGTATTTTCTGAGGATTGTAGAACTGTATGGAGAATCTCTCTACTACAGAATAGCCCGTGGCTTAAAGAAAGAAATGGACGAGAAGCACAGAGGCATCACACACATCTATAACTACTGAGAATAATGATGCGAAACCCTTGTGAGGCTGCTCGAAGAACCTCCTGTTTCCAGGTTTCAGATCCTATTAACGTCTCTTTAGTAAGAACAAAAAGTTCTTGAAGAAAATCTTGATATTTGGCCAAATGTAAAGGATAGGATCAAAGGGGCACCCACACACACATGCACATTTAGAAGAATATTTTGAAACATTTGCACCTGCCTATAGGGAAAAGGGCCCATCCAGACCCTCAGTAAGCTATGGAGTGAAAATTCTTCTATAAGTCTCCTTAAGGAGCAGATGCTAATGGTGCATTCCCAAGGAGTAATTCTTCATCACTTGACGGTTGAAAAAGTTCAAACTATTAAGTCATGAGCAGGAAATCAAAGTCATGAACAAGAAATATCTACAAACCCTTAGAAATAATGAAGCCCAAGTCCTGGCTGGCTCTACAGCAGACAAATGAGAAAAATATGTTGTTTTGCATCAACATCTGTTGGCAGAAAATACTTTTTGTGATTTGCAGGTACTGGCTGCGGCAAATTCACTTTTGCTGCAGCTCCACAACTTCTGTAGCCAGGAACTGGGGATTACTGGGAATTGACCTACTGACCAAAGAACCAGCTGGGATGAAAGCCTAACCCCTGCCCACATCAAAGACGAGATCCCCACTGGCTTCACCAAGGCCACGAAGTTTCACCCCATGCTCACCTCCCACAAACACCGTTTATTTGGGTGATCACTGGTCTATAAAAGTCACCTACCACAGTCTTTCTGAGGTCTCACTGAAAGGGACGCTGTCACCCTGTACTTTACCCAGCTAAATTGAGACCAGGGCACCCAAGTTTAATGCACATATAGTAAAGAGGAAAGGGCAGATATGACCAGGATGCGAATGAGTAAACTTTAACCAGAAACCTGCAGGCTGGGCAGGTGAAGACAGGGCAGGTTATMATTTCCTCAGCTGCTGTATGTGAAGTGTTTACCTGCCATATATCTAGGTATACATGTATTTATGCACACACACATATATACACACACATATATATATATTTCTTAGAGTCAGTTTAAGATGTATYCCATGATTGACAGATAGAAACCAGAGGCTTGAGCTCAGCTCTGGTATGAAATGAGCTTTATGCAAAGGGGCATCACCAAGGCAGTGCTGAGGCAACGTGGGCCACTGTCCCACACATCACCTTCAATCATCCTGGCATTTACAGCATAATCACAACCAGAGTTCTGCATCTTACCTCTGAATTGAGGAATGTGGGAGGGTTGGGCCATCTACCTGGCACTTTTCACTGGGCATCAGGTTAGTTGTGTTTTGCCCAATTAAATTTGGGCATTTTTCTTGAGAAAATTCTTGCCTATGGCACTCGCTTCTTTTATTTACCTTCCCTCAGGCAAGCGACGCTTTGAACAGCCCAAGGTTTACAGCAGCTGCCCTGGAGGGGTGCCAGAGCCGAACGAAGAGGGCAACGTGCTCTTCTGCAACGGGCTGAACTTCCTGACGCTCAAACAAAACGACTTTGAAACGCTTCTGCTTGTGCTAAGTTATAGTGCAGGTGACRGGGATGCTACCAGCAGCCTTGAACCCAAGGGCTGTGTTGGAACAAGCAAAGGCTTCACCCCTCGGCGCTCGCTCCGAAGCRCCACCGCCTGCCCTGCCTGCTCTGCCCCCGGCGGCACCGCGGTGGTGTTTGCAAACCCTTGTCTGCCATGTGACAAGCATATCAGATCCCTGCCGTTCTGCTCCGCGGCAAAGCTTAATTCTTTATTTATCTGTTAGGAAAACGCATTTAGGAAAACAACGTATGATGAGAAACTGCTCATTAGCAAGCCATCCGTGTCCAGCGGTGTAAATTTATGCATACACTTGCCATTAAAAGAAAAATAATAAAAATGAGTAACTAAAAGTGAGGTAAATCTGCTCTGTAAAGACGTAGAGCACTAGAAAGCTTAAATTTACTTGAAAAGTTACACATTGCGCTCAGTCTACTCACACACAAAGCTGTAATTTTGTTAGATTTAACTGATTTTCATCTATGAAAGTTAAATACTGCATTTTTTTCTGAGACACATTTCTGTGAAACTTAATTCCTTTGCGTCACCTGTGCCATTCTCCCAACAGCTTCACCATGACAAATGACTTCACAGAAAACATCCCCCCGGTGCCCAAAGCAGCTTCCCTGGTTAACAAATGCAACGAGGACGCCTATGGATGCAATTCATGCCATGAAAGGAGGAGGCAGCCGTGCAGCTGCCGGGGGCGTCCGCGGTGCCCCTGGCTCGGCTGAGCAAGGGCAGTCGGCCGCGAGCAGGGAGCCCACGGAGGCAGCTAATGAGGACTTCCTTGCTGAATGCTCCTTTGATAAGAGTTCAATCGCGGTCACGTCTGCGAGCAAACCAAGCTGAAGGGCTGGCAAACGCCCTGCAGGAAAGAGCAAAGTTGCAAAGTGACCTGTAATATTGGAGCGCTCGGAAGCTTGTGGTTATTGAGAGGTTTGTGCTTGGGGGAGCAAATGAGGAAAGAGAAAATGTGAAAATGACAGTAAGAGGGCCTAGGAAATCCCGACACGCTATGTAGAAGTCTGGTCTCTGTAATAGTGGTCAGACACTTTGCACTGATGTGACACAGCCACGGTGACACCGCCRGGAAGGGCTCTGGGGGATTGCAGGAGGGGTTTCCAAGACAGAAAAGGACTAAACCTGAGGAAAAGGAGCAAGAATCCCAACAAGACACCTCAACGCCTGCTCTCCGCGTTGCAGGGTGCCAGCCGCCCTGCAAAGAGGCAACACTGCACTGGGGACACACACCGTGACCATCAGCACAACCAGCGGGTGTGACACAGTGACCAAGCAGAGGACCTTGCCCAACGTCCCCAGCCCCATAGGCAGACAGGACCTTTATCAGAGCCTCAGGAACCCAAAAAGTCCTCGATTTCTGTAGTTAGGAGAAAGGTTTTGGGGGAGGCTTCATCGTGGCGCCCTCTTGTAATAAACTCRACTTGTGGTATTGAAAGGGTGTTAAATCTGGGTTTTCAGCAAGAATTTAAGAACCAGCTACTGATCACTTGTTTTATTTGCCTAACCTTCATAGGCAGCCATGCAGGGCTGAAGCCATCACAACTGTGTCCACACAGGTACATAATTCATGAGTTTTCTGCACGTGAGCACAGCACAAAGGGCACAAAGTCTGCAGAACCCTAGATTCTGGAAATATGGAGAAAAGCACTGACTTATTTTTAAGAATACCTACTTATTTCTCTCAGTTTCATCATGGACAGAAAGCAGGCATTTTCTTTGCTTTTCACATACCAAAAATAAAGTGCTCATAAGGGTTTTTAGCAACTAATCCACATTTTATTACTCTCTCTGCCAACTCTGAGGAAATATGTAGCTTATTTTAGTGCGAMTGCACTGTAGATTATGGTAGCTTGCAAGTTATGTGATGAAATCCCAAGCCCGACTCAGCGCTGGAGATTTTCCACTTCATTCCATAGGAAAGTCCTGCCAAGCTCACGAGCATGCCTGTGATGGCAGCCAAGGAGATGCCGAGTTTCACTTGTCGCAGATAACTAAACCCTCCAGCCAAGCAAACTTTTGCTGAAGGAAAAAGCAAACAAGCAGCTGCCAAACGCTCACGGAATTCCTCTTACCCATCAGGTTTGTGTCCCTGCTTCCCAGAGGGCTTCTCAGGGGCCAAAGCCCAGCGGGACTGATGGAGCTCCTCTGTGCTCCGCTGAAACGCGGTGGGCAAAACACAGATAGGGCTTTTCCAAAAGCACTAAATGTGCATTCAGAGTAACGGCCTCTCAGGCAGGAAATACATGGAGTGATGCACACGTCTGAAGACCCTGGACAGCTCTGGAGACCCCAGAGACGGCGCGTCCTGCACAGACCTTTACTGCCCCATCTGCTTCGGACTGTGGCTCCACTGCTGTGTCATCCACAGAGCAGCTTAATCTGATTGATTTACTCCAGAAGATAATCGACCAGGTCTGACTTAGTCATATGGATTATAGACATTTATGTAAGTGAGTTCAGCCCACAGGAAAGGCGGCCCAGCACCACAAGAGCTGCTGAATTCAATGGGTATCTCTGTGATGGCCCAGTATTTGTAGTGTTGAAAGGACTGCTTCAAAGTCAGTAAATAACTGTGGCATGCATCCAAAAAGATTCAGTAAGGTATTCTGAATAAACACCCAGTACTCTTACTGGAGCAGATTATTTTTTATAAAAAAAGGTCTAATTCTGCAAGGTTGCCTTCTCCAGGTTAGAACACAGTRATAAACCAATACCCGGGGATGTAGAAAGTGCCATTTTTTTAACTTGCAGTGATGCATTTCTGGCTATAACAGAGAGGATGTTATGATGAATTAATATAAGAATAATTTAAATCCATGCTCCAAAATAAACTGTGGTACAAAAGAGTTCCTTCATCATTACCTAGATAGTCTAACAAGTGAAAATGCTTACATTAAGTCTGAGTCCTATGGTAGTTGGTATTTAATTCCTTCAGTGTCCTAGATGCAGTGAGGATCTCTGGCCATTCAGCCAAAGCAAAACATTGGGTTGCTGAGAGGATTTAAATACATAATCCCAGCAGTACAGACAAGTCTCAGCAGTGCCTACACTGATATCTGAAGCACTCTTGTCTAACCCAAGTAAAGCCACAAGCTCACGCAAAGGGAATGATGCCAGGCTGGGATCTGCCCAAGTGAGGAGCCTCTAGAAGACAATCTGGCCTCTTCCTCACTAGGCAACCTCTAAGCTATTGCTTGTCCTCTTCTGGCTCCTCTTGCACAAGAACTTCAACTTATTTCAGGCTGAAAAAAATGCTCAAGCACTGCATAGCACTTGAGAAGTGTTGTACACACTTTCTACCTGGCATTTCTTTTACTGCTGAGGGCCTCCTCACTTCATGGCAAGCTAYCACGTGTCAGCTAGTGCTTACACATGACCACAGTGGGCTCCTACTTTGTATTTGGAAAGGGAGCCTGCACAGGGGCTCTGCTGAGCTATAGCAACCCATTGATCTGCAAGAGGCTGCCAGATGCAGGAGCACAGCATACTGAAACAAAAGCCATTTTTAAGCTGTCATTTGAGCCTGGTTTCCTCTATAAGCTTGATACCACTGAGAGATTAATTTCAAGTACTTCTAAAATGTAAGATTTCCTTTGGTAATAGAAAACCCGATTTCCCTCAAGCCCGCAAGGAGACAAACTCCAAGGACTGCTCCATGCTCAGGGCTTCACCGTGGGGATGTGCTGTGAGGAAGGAAGAGGCAGATGACCCAGGGCTCCCATCCCACCCTCATCCTTTCCCCCACGGGAACCTGTGTCCAATAGCACATTGCACTCATGTGCCCCCTTCCCATCTCATCCCTCTCTCAGCATTTTTTATAAGTGTATCATTTCCTGTTAGCTTGCTGGGCTATTTGTGCTGTTTTTACTCTTTTATTTACATTTAAGCTTCCTCTTCTTTACAATTTACTGGACATATTTACATTCCCATTGAAGAGTATCCCCACTGGGTAAAGAGCAGCACACTGGGAAGCTCCCGAGGGCTTCCTGAGCAGGGGGAAACAGCTCACTGCAGTTCTATTTTCAACTGGATGTTTGCTAGTTATCTCCACGACAACATCAGACTCTGCCTTACATGGATCAAGGAGAAAAATCCAGCTCTCCTTCATTAAAAGTGTTTGTCCTATTCTGCCCGAAGCCAGTACAGAGTAGACATAAATTTCAGAGCTAATGAACGGTATCTGGAGGAGCCGAGCCTTAGCGGGGCGCCTTASCCGAGCGCCATCATGCAAGTCGTAGCAGGGCACGTTCCTGGAGTGCTGTCACGAAAGTCATTTGGGTACGTGCTGAATCCCGGGCAAGCAGAGGTTTAAAATGCTGCGACAGTGTCAAGGGTTTTATAAGGCTTGCCACCACATTTATGTACTTGTGATGCAGACTTTGAAAGAGGCTAAAATGGTGCGTTTGTGTAAACCACTTTGCCGAGCAGGACCTCACCGAAGACTGGTGAACGTTTTGGGTGCTTAAGAGAGATGGGAGGGAGATGCAAGCCGCATGTGTGGGTCACTAGTGCTCCTGCTGCCAGAGCAAAGGCTGGGTTTTAAACACGCTCCCTCTGTCTCATCTAACTCCAAGTCAGGAGCACAAAAAATAAACTGCAAAACACATAACCAGAGTGTAAAGAAAGCGCTGATTAACATCAGCTAAGAGCACGGAAACCCTAGTGATGCGAGCCAGATTTTCTCCTTCTGATCAGTCTTTGTACAAGCAAGCAACTGGCTATGTCGGATGTCTAAAACACAGAGTTTGGGCAGCAAACAGACTTTATAGTCTCTGTTGCTCTTGTAGTCACATATCTTATAAAAACAAGATTTACTGAAACATGTTCCAACAAATGCTGTGCATTGGCCATAGCTGTATATATATATCTTGAACACGTCAGCCCTTGAAGCTCTCTTCTCCACAGGAATTTTTACTGAAGGAGCCTGATGCCGCAGTGCTCACGCTACCTGCTCCCCATCTCTGCTCCGGGAAGGGTTTGCCAGGGTTACAGCCTCTCTGCAGGAACCCAAACCCCAGGTCCTTGTGGGAGTCCCCATCACATGGGGACCCAGCGCTGGGCCCCACTCGGCATGGTCTTGGCGTTAGGCCCTGGCTCGCGGCTGCTGCTCTCCTCCTCCTCCTCCTCTCTGTTGGGAGGGCATCAAACACCTCTGAAATGCCCCACACCTTCACGGCTGTCACCCACCAAGCACCAGAAAGGGAAATAAAAGCCCAGCAAAGCGGCCGGCCACCTGATAGATTTACCTCGGGATTTGTAATTAGGCTTCTCAAGGAAGTTATCAAAAGCCTGGGTTAAGCTGAAGTCCCTGTCACTAAACATGACAGAGTATTAAACCATTACACAACGAAGCATAAACAACAATGTGCTTCATTTGGCCATTTACTTTACAGTCCGCTGAAAGGGTATTTAGGTCATTACACTTAAAATGCCATTGCATTAACTCATCTTTCAAGCACCACAGTGTGCAGATACCAGCAGATCCGCCGCCTCTTCCCACTCCTGGGAAAGATAGAGACGTCCTAATTACTGCACAGGGGGATTTAAGCCAGGGSAGTTTCTCGTAGCCATTTCGGTGGCTTCCCAATCAGTGTTACTTTATGTAAAGCCCCCCGTTGACTCTGTGCAGGGTAAAGGACAGATGGAGGGACAGTTTTGGGAGGAGGTTCGTGCCACAGGAGGAGCGTATGGCAGGTCCAAGCCACACGTATGAGGAGCAGGCAGCACAAGCAGCACCGTGCTGGCCATGRCGGGGAAACATAGAAGCAAGAAGGTTCTGGAAAACACGTCCTATAAACTGGAGACAAATCCAGGATTTAGACATATGTCAGGAATGGAATGAAAAGTAATTCAGAGGAGATTTCCCTGTCTGTATTGAACTAGTCTACGTTGAATATTGCTCCAGCAAACATGCCAGCAAGCACTCTTAATCCTACTTCAAAAAATGCTCTACTCTGGGCAGGGAGGATTTCTTCACTGACATCAGGTCACATTAGCTGACCTGTTTCCTCGATACTTCCAAGCTCCTGCAGAACCCRCTAGTTTCTTTTGCTGTTTCAGCTTGCAGAGTGCATGCACTGAGGCTGTCCCCTGCTCCCACGTCTCTTCTTTAGCACCTGGGGTACTCTTGTTCCTCTCCAAGTACCTCAGTATTCTCCTCCCCTGTGAAGTTTGGCCATACAAAAGCCGGGATCCAAGCAATGACTCCTAGAACCATCCCATGACATTGGCATCTTTCAGGCAGCACCCGCTGCGAGTTAGGCACTTTATAGACTGGATCCCATTCTCCAATTAATCACAATAACCCAAGGAAAAGGAAATCAAAACATTGCCTTCCTATTTACACTGTTTTCTTCTTATGCTTTTAAATCTCTTTGGAGAGATCACTTTTCCATTTTACAGATCCTGTCAGCTTGCCTTACATACAAGGCTTAGGGCTGTGCTTATATCTGTTATTATATGAAACTCCATGCCCAAAGGGTAAAGTGCAACTGGTAAAGTGCAACTGGTAAACTGGTAAAAGGGAGCAACTTGTAAAGTGAGCGGTAACTGCAGTAACTCTAGGATGTCAAAGGGAACACACACTATTTAGTAAATGCATTCATCAAGGGTTTTCTTCAGTCCTGCTCTTCCACTCAATCAGTGTTTTCTGTAGGTGCCTTATTACATACTGGCGCCGCCTAGTAAATATTTTGCCAAACAGACTCTTTCTGATTATAATTACAGGGGAAAYAGATTGAACTCTGAGCCCGTAACTGTGGGCTGCAAATAACTTGTCTGCTTTGGAACACCTGCACATTGGGCATAGAAGACGTGCAGTAATGGCTCGATGGTCACTAGTAATGCCGGCGTGTTTCACGTACGGTGCAGAGAAAAACAAACCCCTAGAGCCCACCGGGCCCTATTGCAGAGTATCTGGAGACTGGGCTCGTGCTATACGTGCAATGCAAGCCCTGCTCTCCCCATATGGGTGGCAGGCAGCAGCCTGGTCACCAAGGGACTGCCAAAGTCCAGGATGGCTCACTGGAGGCTGCACGGTGCTGCTGGATTGCTCCATGTTCAACATACAAATGATGCCCAGTTGTTTACTCTAATATCAAGCATAGAAGAATAGAGTCCTTAATAACAGATACGATTTATTTGCAACTTGAGTGATTTATTCACATCTTCCATTGTTTTTGAGAAGGAAATTTCGTTTGCTCCATACGGCTGGCACACTGCATTTCCGTACCTCTATCTAAAAACACCTAACCATTTCCAGGGTTTGTTTTTCCTATTAAGCTTTGAAAATGTTCAGCATATTCCGTATAATACATCTTTAAAATATCATTTTATGTCCTATTTTGGAGCCTGAGTAGTGGATTACATGGGAGAAATGAACACAGCGGGCAGTGAATTTCAAGAAGGAATCAAGCTGCATTCACAATTGAAACCCCCAAATTGGATTTTAAAGCCCCAGTCTTTGGAAGGCGTTTCCAGGCAATTTTATTTCTGTCCTAGGCAGTGCCAAGGATCAGACCTCGATCCAAAGAAAACACAAGTTGCAAAGACACTTTCCTTGGCTCACAGCTTAAGCTACACCGAGATATTACGAGTAGGGAGAAGGACAGAGCACGGGACGACCACGAGCAAGGAGGTGCTGGCAAACCCAGCGAGCAGATCGACCTTACCTAGGGCCGCACAGCTCGGGACTTTCCTCTGGATTTACTGCAAGGTGACTGCTTCTGCATGAGAATAACATACCATATTCATGGGCAAATCCACATTTCTAAGGCTAAATTCCCTTTGATGTTAATTGGATGGTCATCCAATTAAGAAACACAAATTGTAACTGCAGGATAACCGTTTCTTTTCTGTACCATTGTAGGAAGAGCCCGACAAAATCCCTCTGCCCTAGCCAAATGCTATTGAACTGTATTGCCTGCTGACATCGAGTGGTTATTAACCATCTTTAAAGCCAATTAGTGATCTTGGCTTCCAAGTCTGTTCTTACAACAGAACTTGCTGCTCTGCTTGGCTTTGTTTGAAAATTATAAAAAAWACAGGGAAAAGCATTACCCAAACAGATGCTGTATTCTCTTTCGCAGGCGAGCATAACRCAACATTACTACTACTTGCTTCATACAGGAAACTTCACGCAGGGTGTTATTTTCACACATWTAATCACAAAGTAAACTTTGCACCATTCGAGCTTCTGTTTCCACGATTAACCAAAACCGGACCCCGAAAGGAGCATCGTCTCGTTCTGAAAATCCCCGCTCCTCCGCCAGACATTTGGTGGAGCTTAGTCACACCCCATCGCTCCAGGGCRCTCACTGTATAAACAGCAGTATGATATTAAGTGACAAAGGACTAAAAAAAACACAGTAAGGTTAAGTTTTCCCCTGAACTACTGCACTTAACAGGTTGCATATACAAGATATATAGTGAAAGTATTACTTGGATTGTTCAAAACATTTTGTATGTCTACCCAGGCACACATTTCCTCTGACTGCATTGAAGCTAACAGAAAAATCAGTTCAATTTCATTATTATTTATTTTATAAATTCAGGGCCAGATTGTCTGTGTGAAGGAACATTAAAGTGACAGTATTATTTAATTTAGCACTGCCTAATTTTTGAGCAACAAATGCTAATTTCCTGCTGGTCCTTGTTTACTATGATTTATTCATGGGAACTGTGCTTTAAAACACTTAAATCTATAGAATATCCAAATCTGGACCTTGGATTGTAACATACACAGATTTTATTAATTACCTAGGCCTGAGAAAATAGATGGGCTAGAGAAAATGTATTTGGACTCTGGATTGGGTATGAGAACACAGCGCTCCAATTCGAGGCCAAATCAGACCTCACACTCAAATATGCACGGAATGAGGTCGCAGGCAGCTGCTGGGCTGAYATTCCTACCCTGAGTGACAGAAAATACTTGATATTTCCGTCACTTCTTGCCAAACTCAAAGGAACATTCTTCATTTCCTTGCCTCTTTATTAACCTGGTTTTCGATCCAGGGACTGACATCCTCATCCTGCACGTTTCTGCCTTACTCCTAAAATGACGGGGTTGTCTTTGGGCAGATGATTCCCAAGGAGAAGAGGTGCTACCACGAGCTGTCCACCAGTATCCATACATTCTGTACCCCTGCATCCGTACTGCTTCCCCATTGCCACTTACTGCAACGTGTGGCCAGAGCTGCTGAACACATCAATAAACAATACAGTTGTGATAAAACTGGGCTTTGCTTGCAAGAGAAAGGATTCTTTGCTCAGTAAAAGCCCAAATAAAGACAGGTCCTAATTGCACTGACYATCCTACCAAGCCTCTGTGTCTCTCCTCAGGGAATGGGCTGAGAACCTCTGTTTTTTTAAATCAGTTTTACAAAGTCCTGGGTCCACCTCGATGCATGGGGTGCATGCGGGAGCTCTGTGTGTCACTCCCAGCAGATTATCTCTCCATATCTGTTTCTCCCAGCACTTTACCTTCTGCTTTCCTGCTTGTGCTCTGGCACATGCATTTCTGCTTCAGCCTCYTTCCTAGCTTTGCCCATTCCCAAAGTTTGAGGCATATTTCCTTACTTTGTTCTTCTCTTTGAAGTTCTTGTTTAAAGTTTTTGTTCTTGGGAAAACTTGAGGGCACRTGGAAGCCCTTTCCCTACAGTAAGAATCTCCCATGGGAAATCCATAGCCCCGTTCCCTTCTGCATCGGCGCCAGGAAAGCAGCAATGTACGGCCAGCAACAGCAGGGTAATGCAGCTATAACCCATGGCCAGATGCTTGCCCTGAGGAAAGCAAATTCAACCCAGGAGACCACATGAAACACCTTGAATGCCAAAATTATACATTATGAATGCCTTGTATGCCATGCTGGGACAGTTTGTCCTTGCATCACACGAGAAATGAAAGATTTCAAGAATAAGTTTTGAAGATCTCCTTCACGTTCTCAAAAATATTTTGACTTGAAGTCATCGGTGTCAGTATCTTTGCCCATTTATATTGTTTTATCTTTCTCATTTAATATTGTTGTATTTTCTTAATCAAGTAGGTAGTTTGAACTGTATTACTACAAAATTTTGTGTTTGTGGAAAAGCTGCCACTCCTCTAGCTCCTGTATTAGCTTCTAACAATCTCAGTTCCTTGTATTGCATTGGATTCCTAGCCCCATTCCTCCTTCCTGAAAAAAAAAAAAAAATCAATTTGGAAACCGTTCCACAGGCAGAATTCCCTCCTGGATTAACAAGGCTGATGTCACCACTGTGTAATTCTGGGTTAAGCCACAGTAACTCCCTTGATCTCCATAAAGCTGTAACAGCAGAAAAGCCAAGCAACAGAGCCGTGAGTCACACCCCGGCAGCGCCGCGTGGGGAAGGGTTCTGCGTGTGTCCACRGGGGCCTCAGTGAATGCCTCTCATTTTTCACTGGATGCTGGCTGCACCACACTGTGAAGCATGGATCTAAAACACCAATGCACGCTTAAAAAGTTTATACAGCCCAACAAACTGAGAGCTAATTCAGATGTCAGTGATGCTATATACTTCAGTGGCCTCAAGCTGTTTGAGGTATTATGCCTTAAGACAGTAAAATTGACTCAACAATCCAGATTAAATGAAATCACAGCATTTTAGTCTACATTGAAACAGCGTCCTATCTGGCTTTCTTCTCAGTTTGGGACCTGAGCTATAGCTACTCAGAACAAGCTCCAAGACATTTATCAGTAACATGGTTGTGATTTCAGGCTAGGAACAAACCAGGAACGTGCCCCGTGGTTGCAGATCCAGGCGATGGAGATGCCCATCAGTTCGCACATACACTTAGACCTCCCCCTACCTATAAACTTTTCCTCTGAGCACTCCTGCTGATGGCCTGGTAGCCAAAAAGAGCACAGGGAACGTCCCAGCTTTAGACCCTACCAACCTCAATTTAATGTGCATCACATAGGTCTATTTAAAGCACTGGTAAATGAGCCAACAAACTACTGTCCGTGAGCATTACATCACATGCTGCCAGGTTTCTCCGAGGCTATATAAAGCTGTAATATGTTCACTAATGAAGTGCATGGCATGCTCAGGCCATATGGCACACTGGAACCATACAGCACAATCCTCTATTCACGGGAATAAATAATCAATATCTGACACGTGTAACCATCACATGTTTATATGATGTTATGAAACAGCTCCCAAAGAGAACACATGCTAAAATAAACAGGGAGAATTGGATTGCTCACTCTCTTGTTGCAGTTTTGTTTATCTGTCATTTTTTAAATAGTTTGTACTAATCACCCAAAATGCCAACATATTTTTATTTTCCCTCTATGTCCCAAAGCCACTGCTGCTGGGGGAATAAATAGAAGGCAATTGGCTACTATGATTTCATTTCTGAAGCTGCAGCTGCTAATTACCCTTTCTGAAAAGCAAACATAGCTGTTTCCCGTATCTACTCTACATTTTCTCATTTCCAAATATGAAACTACAGAAACCCACGGCAGTTAACATGTCAGGTTTTATTTACATAGCTCTTCAGTCACCATGTGGAGCAGCATCCCTACCCAACCTCGTGGATTATGAAAGGATTTTGTTGAAAGATAAAATGCTGGAGAATGGGTTAAAGTATGTACATAAATTTACACAAACACATAAACAAAACCCAGAACACTTGGACTATCTCCATGCATTACGGTAAATGAAGCCATAATCTCATAATACCCGCGACAACGAGGTCTCTCCATTAGCTAATAGCCCTTTTTAAACACAGCCTTATAATAATTCTATCAGCTAAATAAACATTTTTGGACGAGTACACACACATGTGGAGAATCATCCCGAAAGGTCAATGTGCCAGGTAGGAAAGGCAGAACGCTCTGTTTCCCTGCGGAAGCCTCCACGCAACCGCATTGCCCATCACACAACATGCCCCATGGTCACCCTGTGGCACGTGGCTTCCTCCAGACCTCCGCGTGGTGCCCGCCGTGGGGCTCGGACCCACCTGGAGCAGCCTCGGGAAGGGCCGGCCCGGGGGGCGCTTCCCGCAGCCACGCATCCCAGTTCGGAAAACCCGGTCACCTCCAGCGCACARGCAGGACGATGCTCCTCAGCCTGAGCGCGGCTGCTCTTCTGCTTCTTGTCAATATTTAACTAGTTTGTCAAGTGCGATTATATCACCTGTCCTCAGTGCCACCCTTGCGATCCCAGCTCCCAGCTGTGCTTCCAGCACAGCCTCCCAGCCAAATCCTGGCATCTTAGCARAGTCTGACCAGTTGGACCCGCGAAGCACACACGTTTCATCCTCCATGCTCTACCACGTGGAGGTGACAGGTTTTCCAAACCAGGGCGCCAAAGAGAAACTAATATGGCAACTAAGCAGCCCCAACACAGCCAGGAAGAGGCCCAGTGCATTTTTCCCTCCTCTTCATGCACGCTCACATCCAAGCTCTGTGCATCCCAGAGGCACAGGCAGTTCGCCAGCGCAGCTCTCAGTGGGACTCAATTCAGCTCTCTCGATTCGAAGGCACTAATGCTATCAAGCAGCAGAAACAATGATGCAGAGCCCATCGGAGCTTCAAGGTACAGCAGTTAACATTACAAAGTCAATTATCACCAACCCACAGTGATATTTTCTCTTAGGAATTAAATTTTTTAAAGTGCTACAATGTCTCTGCGTTTCACTGGAGGAAAATTACAGCTTTTAACACTGAACTTTGCTTATTCCAAGAAGGGAAGGAATGCARAAAGGTCAAAAGGATCCAGAACATATAAAATTATTCATCACAGATCTCCTTCTCCCTGTCCTCCCTCTACACTTTTTCACAGAAAAGGTTATTTGGAGTCAGAGAGGTTAGTCCAGCCATCCCATGGGGTAAATGGGATTCTCACTGCTTGCCAACATTGCAAAATAAAGCTAATGACAAGGACAAGAAGGTGCAGTTTACTAACCCACTTTCCCAGCTGAATTACTGTAAGTCTGTGGCTGCTATACCCAAGTCTTTGAAGACACACAATGTTTATAGCCCTGCAAAGTTAGATTACTGATGACTAAATTGGGTCTGAAAATTTCCATCTATATATGTACGTATATAGTCAGTGCTTGGAATTACTGAGATGGAAGATATTTTAACAGTGCTGGACCCAAAGTCTGCTGAAAGTGGGAATTTTTGGGCTCCCTCCTCCGGGTTTGGGCAGGGCCAGGCTCCACTAGTGCACGTACGTTGATGACAGCACCAGCCACTGGGTCCATSCTGGAGCACTGGGGGCAGTTCTGGGCTCCCTAGTACAGGAGGGAYGTGGAGCTCCTAGAGAGGGTCCACACAGAGTGACAAAGATGATTAAGGGACTGAAGCATCTACTGTATGAGGAAAGACTAAGCAACTTGGGGCTGTTTAGCCTGAAGAGGACTGAGATCTGACCAATATCTACAAATGCCTGAGGGGAGAATGTAGGGAGGAGGGGGCCAAACTCTTCTCAGTGGTGGCCAGTGACAGGACAAGGGTTAATGGGCACAAGTTGAAACCAAAGCAGTTCCATCTCCATGTGAGGAAGAGCTTCTTTCCTTTGATGGTGACAGCRCCCTGGACCAGGCTGTCCAGGGAGGCTGTGGGGTCTCCTTCTCTGGAGATCTTCCAAACCTGCCTGGATGCCACCCTGTGCCCCGTGCTCTGGGTGTCCCTGCTGGTGCAGGGGGGTTGGACTAGATGATCTCTAGAGGTCCCTTCCAACCTCAACCATTCTGTGATATGCAATACAATTCATTTTTAGCTAGAAAGGGATTCTTAACCTACATGCAACCTCTTTAGCAATCCAGCTCCCCACCCCCTTCCCTGCTGCTCCTCAGAAACCTGAGGATGGTCTGAAATAGATGCTGGCCCTCCAACAGTCAGAAGCGATTTCGCAGCCCTGCACCAGCACCATGGCGCAGTCGCTCCCTGAAACTAGTGCAACAAATGCTACTCTTTTGCAGCAAGATATTTTTGTCTTTTGATAAATATTAACTGACATGCAAAAGCAGCTGACCCATATTCCCCAAGTGAGGGAGTGAAGAGGAGAGGAAGTTTTYCCTGACACTATCATTAGAGGCGCTCAGCTGCTAGGAGCTATGAACTAGATCCCTAAGCGAAACTCCGCTTCGCATCACTGAGCCCAGCGGCCCCGCGTGTGGCATCAACAGGCTGACACGCAGCACAGAACACTTCACGGCACACTTAATGTGGGTATTAACTTGTTTTAGTTGATTAAAAAACAAAGCAGAGGCATTCCAACTATGCCTGACTTAATACCACACATTTATCAGCGCACGGAGGCTCTGCCAGGAGGCCRAGAGTGGCAGGGAAGGTTCTGCCTTCACAGGGGACATGGTGGGAGGGCTGCCAGGATCACAAGATAACCCACACGCTCGGCCATGAAGCCATTGGCAATATGATGCTTTCAAAAGCCATCAGTGTCTGTAACGATGGTGAAAATGACCTAAAATTCCTAAAATAAGCAGATCTGAACACAAATCTTTAGCAGCTCTCTATTTTTACAAAAGTCAAGAAAATGCTAAAAATGCTACACATCAGAAAGTCTTTAGGAAAGACTGTTCTTGAACCTCCAAAGCTCTTGATTTCAATGCTAACACTCTGCTAGTGACTTCAGGTGGGCATTGCAATTTGGGTGTTTTGTGCTTTTTTTTGTGAAGAAATTCTTTGATTCACAATTTGCAAACAAAAGGAGGAGGATGGGAAAAGTGAAAATACTCAGGCTCCACCTAGTATTTTAAGTGATATAAAATCCCATGAGCCTCAGAGGAAAATCCTACAAATTTGGTAGACAGGAAGAATCTTTGTTTCCTTACAGCAATTCYGACTGCTTATCTATTTATTAATTAAAGTACTGAGCGAGCTTCCCCAGGCAAGCCGTTGAGGTTGCCAGCACGAATCGCCTTCGCCGTCTGCTGCCAACTGATGTCTGCCCGGACGGCGGTCAGAGCTGAGGACCAGAATCTGCCCAGAGCAGCATCAGCTCTGCACCAAGCGGGGCCGCAGACCCACTCAGCCCCTTGGACTGCTGCTATTCCAGCCATCACTCAGCTGCTGGCAATCGACTCCCGACTTTGCTTTTGCTGCTGCATCCTTGGCAAGGAGCTAGTTACTTCTGTGCGCCCATCATTCGTGCCCATTTTTGCATTCTCAGAAAACAGTTTAATTATTTATAGCTCGCAGGCTGTTTTTAAGTTGTTGTTTGAATAACAGGAATAAACTCGGATGTCGCTGCAGAAGCTTCGTCCTTCTCCTGAAACCCCTTTTGTGTTTGTGGTTTCTGCATCGACGCAGCACCAGCCCTTTGCTGGTTGGTTCCCAGCACAGCAGATTTAACTCACACATTCACTCGGGGACCTCGGCGGTATCAGTTTAGCTCTCACCATCCTGTAGTGATTGCTGAGCTAATTCTGTCAAACTCCCACTGCCCCAGTGGAAATTTGGCCGGCATCAAGTGAAGAAAACCTGGATCATGCTCYGTGTTTGGGAGAAAAATGAACTGTCTTGGTAGCTGCCACATTTACGTGCCAGAAATTGTTGTGCGGGATTTTGAAAGGTGCTCAGTTTTGGCCTCTGTTCCCAGAGAAATCAGTCAGTGATTAAACTTCCCCTGACCTCAGAGGGAGCAGAGTTAAACTAACATTAAGAATTTAGCATCCAAGTGCACAGGTTTTATGTAACGCACTCCATACCTGCCCAAGGATTATTTTAAACCGTTTTCCCCACMGAATCTGCTGGCAGTGGATCTTTTGCAGTCGATGCAGGAAGAGGCTGAACAACTGTTTTCCAGCGTCACTTAAACAAATTGCTGGTAAAGCCATAGGCTAAATGAAAAGAGGCGTATTTTGACAAGCTCCTGATGTTTTTTCTTCGTCTCAGAACGCGCTCATTAATCTGCTAATAGTGTGCAGCAGATACCCAGCGGAGCAGCAGCCCGAGCGCTGCCATGTTGGCTCCACCACACAACAAACTGAACATGACTTTTTCATGAGAAACAATAAGAAATGTTCATCAATTATTAAAGTGTCCTTTTCACTATGTAAGGCTGAGAAAACACAGACTTCAAAATAAAATATCTCTTCCCACACATCATTTACCCATGCACTAAATACTCTTGTTTCCTTACAGTGAGCCCAGCCACACTAATACCTTGGTTAGTGCACTGTCTGGCATCTATGTTTCATGTTTTTAGGTATGTTCTGAGCAATTAAGGAATGCTGGCACCTTTCCTGTATATATATGCATGTCTGTGTCCTTAGGCTAACAAGTAAATACCTGCCTTTCAAGGACCTAACAGACTCTTAAGCAGTTCTAGAAATAATATGACAGTTGCTCCTTTTCTCCTATCTTGAGCTTTTCAGAAAGAAGCAATTAAATACATTTAAAAAGTCCTCTGAAACCACCTGTTTTCAAAGCAAACAGTGCTGATAAAGCTCCATAGGGCACATGGGCTGCAGGGACGCTGCCCTCTTCCCACTTTTTCCATTTCCATGGATGCCATGGGAGAACGAGGAGGAAGCCGGTTGCTTCCCTGCTGCCCGTTCCCACTCATGTGTCCCAGTTTCCTGGAAAAGATGCCGCCRGTTCTTCCAGGTGCTTTGGAGAACAGGCCACGTGGAACCTGTAAGAGCATCACACACACGGGCTTTCTTGTCTCCTCACTGCCCGACCCTACATGGCCTACATGCCGCGAGCACCTCAGCTAGCCCAGCAAGTATCAGCTTCGTGTGGGGCGGCCGCTCGGCAGGAGAGCAGAGCAAGGGCTACAAATGCCATCTCCCACGGCACCCACGCTCGAAACGGTTCCATAAATCCAAGATCCAGATGCTGGCCAGCAAAACTGAGCTTAATGTGCGACTGCAAGAGATCACAGCGCAGGGACGGATGGCTGCAGGCCATAAATGCAAATAGCTGTGTGATTAACAACATGTTATACCCATAAAATTTAAATCAAACGTTGGTCAGCTGAAGGTCATTAACAAAAGAAAGTCCCCTGGTTCTCCCTTTCTGCTTACCCGGCTCCAAAAGGCTGATACTCACACTGGGAGCAGCAACACTTTGAGAGGGAAACCACACTGATGCAAGGTTTTGTTTYAAGACAAAAGAAAAAGGATTTGCTGAATACTCTGGTGAGCCTCATCTGTGCAAGGAAAGCTGTAATAAGCTATAAATTACTAAGGGAAAAAAGTCTTTGTTAATTAAAGTGACTGTTGTCAACATGCACCACCCACCTAGTACCTAAAGACAGTTCTCATTGCACAAATGCTACAGAAAGCCCAAGCTTGCTAGGGTGTTTTGGATGTTGCTTCTACAGAACTCAGAGCTCCTCAAAGTAAAACCAGAGTTTTGCCACCCTCGGTGCATGTCCCAGCGTGACACATCAGGTCACCATAACGCAGTAACTTCTGAGTAAACAGGATCTACCTGATTCGACCACAATGTCCTGTGGCATAGGAAGCAAACTGAGTCTGGTAGAAAATTGCTGGATTCACATGACACAAGGAATGTGACGTCTAATTTTTGGTTAAAATGCCTACAACCAAGCTACATGTATATGTTAAATTATTCTACAAGACTATGAACAAAATGGATATTTGAACTCCTAAATTCATCTAAGAATTAAGGGGAAGAAATCTCATGTTCTGGTCTTGGACTGGAAAGGCTCCCAGATGCCGACCTTATTCATTTGCTCATCACCAACGAGAGCCTTTAAGGAGGGGTAAGGCACCTTTTGGTTACACACAGCACCTTCTTAYGAGGTCGAATCTAGGTCTCTGTAGGCAGCAGACAATCACACAAAAGGGAAGTGTGAGAGGAACTCACAATAGACTTAGGAAAAGAAAGGAGGATTTGAGGGAAGACATCCATTAGGATACACCTCCCATTCACCATGGGGCTGCCCTGGGGAGGAAGCGAGTCAAAGAGCTGCAAAACAGGGTTTCAGATGGGCTCCCAGGGACTCAGTCAGGGCCAGCAGACTTAGGATAGACAAACTTCAGGCAGATCTCTAAGTTGGGGTATCCKATATATAAAACCAAAAAGAGCTAACAGTCCATTGCTGCTACCACAGCGTAGATGACATGGAAGCCAGCAGCCCTCCCAGGCTTTGAATGCAATCCATCCTCTCCAAACGCACAGCGTTATTCTCAGCTGGAAGGTCCCTCACGGCGGTGCCTGCCAGATGGCTACGCAGTAAATCCATGGAGGGAGGATCTGGTAGACACGGGAGAACAACCCCCCCGTCCCTGCTCTCCCCAGGTGCTGCCGCTCCGCCGGCCGCTCGCGCATGGACACGGCTCGCCCCATTCCTACGGCCTGAGCGAGCAGCAGGGGTAAGGGCAGACACTGCCTCCGTCCCGCGGCTCCGGGGCCTGGCGGGGCAGCCTCGGAGTGCTGGGAACCGCGAGCACGGAGCCGTCGCACACGAACCAACGGCCCCAGCGAAGGGCCCATCTCATAGATACGTTTTCATTCTCCTGGTTTTACATCCGATTTACCRTGTTTTGCACGGTACTATTAGTTAKCCTTTTTCCTCACTGACCATGTCCTGAGCCACACTTCCAGAGTTTTTGTGGGAAATTGAGTTCTTTCTGTTTCTAAGAGAAAAAGATAGCAATGATATACAACAGGGGAAACCCACCTCTCCTGTTTAGAGGAACTAAGCGATTTTGTAGCATCTATACAACACCTTGTGCTCTGGCTGTTTATTTTTCCTAAAGGCCTGTAAATGCCAACAAGATGGAGCAGGGATGTTTTACATGKGAACGGGAATCGAGGGGAATTTTGCAAGCCTGGTGGGGAACAAGGCTGGAATCGGCGCGGTGTCTSCCGGCCTTGCCTGGTACAACTCCAAAGTTAGGAGCTTCCTCTGAGTTTAGGAAACACGGTTTGGTACAGCCAGTAGTTGAGGAGATCCTAACACAGGGTTCGCAGGGGTGGGTTTGTTCCTAAGCATCTTCTCCCAGTACTGCAGSGGTCTCAAGGCTCAGGACGCTGTTYTACTGCCCAAATGTGCTGTCCTTAAAGCACCTGAGAAACAAACTTAACSTGCTGTGGATCTCACCTGGAAGTAGTCATTAAATAAAGAAAATAAGATGAGCTACTTATGAAATAAGAAGGAAGGAAATAAGTAAGAAATGAAAATCAGAAGAGACTGTCAGTCTTGAGACTGTTAATCTCCACAGAAACAGCCATATCGGAGATGGAGAAAGAGCAAGGGATAGAGAGGGAGATTCCATGTTCTGGGGAATTGGAGTTCATTTTTGTCTGCTGACTAACATTTAGGATCCARTTCTCAACTGGGATAAATTAGAGCATCTTTAGCCTTATGTTTGCAGAAACCCTGACATCACTGTATAAACCATATTGCTTGAAAAGATAAATCTGGGGTCTGTTTTCTTTGTCTTATGGCTGTGAGGGCCTCTAGGCCTATTGTTTTGAAGACTCTTTCCAAAATTAGACAGGCAARACACTTATTCGCACTTCATCTTCATGCAAATTGAGACTGCATGTAGTTGCCTAAGTCTGGGYCCAGGGAATCAAAGGAAAACCTGGAAGCAAACCCTGCAAGGCACGTAACGAAATCGTGAGAGCAGTGGCTGCAAAAGCTGTCCAGCCCCAATGCACACGGGTGGAACTATGTGATTTTCTGCCAGCTGAGGACCCAGCCCTTAGTCTAAATATTGCCTCAGCATTTGGTCTCCTGAACTAAACAAGCAGTTTTGCAAGGAATTTCCCAACCCAACTGAGTATGGAGATCSTGAAATCCTCCCTTTCAGCCTTTATGCAATCAAATCTCAGATTTTTTCTTYTACTTTGCTATATTTTACTTTGCTCTCCCATACAGTCAAAACATTTCCAGCTACTTTAAGATTCATTTTCTTTCAAATACAGATGCTTGTCACAGCACCTAACGTATACTAAACGTGCTCCACAAATTCAAGTAGCAATTGTCCTTCTCCAACTGTCATAGTTAAAACTGGACAAAAAAGTTTCAGAATCAATCTTTTCCCTTCAAAAACAAGTACAACTTCGGAGTGATTTATCTGAAGTAATTCAGGAAAAGGAAATCAATCTTTACTGCCACGTGATTTATCTTCCACCATACTGTGAGCTTCTTATTTTATTCGGCCAACCACATAAGTTTTTAATAGACGAGGAGAACAGGCAAATTACATTGATTCCAACATTTATCAGATTCTCTGAGAAAGATGGCAGTATTCATATGCTCTGCATTTTTTAAACATTAAACATTCTGTAACCAAGAAGACATCAACTTTCATCTTCTGCACAAGAAGGYGTGTTGCAGTTAGCTCCCATAGCACAGCATGACCTGATGAGCATCTTTCTGCTCAAAATTCCTTGTTAAGAACTAATATCGTGACCCTGCCCCGGCTGTGCAGGGAAATCACATGGGTCCATCCCACCTGTGCCCAGGGAAGTTTCCTAAATGCACACGGACAGGCCGAATGTGCCTTATGAAGAGGAAAGAACAATTTTATCTATTTTCAAAGGCTATCGAGGATTTCAATAAAGGGCGATATATGCATTGCGTTTGAATAGCTCATAAAAGTCTGTATTACCATTTGAGGGAAATAAAGCTCTACTTAATACTCTCTGCTCTTTCTCATAGAGAYGGATGGAATTTATCTCTGATGGTTCTTAACTGAAAACGAATCATTATATATCCCAGGAAATAGTTGGATAATGAAAGCTGTCGCACACAGCATACTTACTTTTCTCAATTTCTTCCTCAAAGAATATTAATTATCAGGGCTTTCTCAGAGGCTGGTAAATTGGGACAGAATGTCTTTAAATAACCTGTGAATGTGGAGAAAGCTCTTCCCAATCCGAAAGCTCCCTAAGCCAGGCAAACCCACCACTGGTCCAGCTCACTATGCACACTCTCCAGTTCAGCCTTATGAATATATTAGGATTGGAAATAAAAGACACAATTGTTGTATTTTCTATTAAATGATAYAAAGCAGTAGGAACAGATTGCTAGGAAGGCAGCTAGAGGTCTTTATCTTAAAATATTTGTGTCCTGTTAAATCACTTTTTTTGCGTTTGTCTCAGGATATGTGCACCCGTACACACCTGGGTGTGTACCYAGCTGCAGGAAAGCAGCTCTGTGGAGAGGGATTTAGGAGTCCTGGTCGACACCAAGTTAACTATGAGGCAGCAATGGATCCTCATAGCCAAGACGGCCAATGGGCTCCTGGCTGCATCAGGAGAAGCGTTGCCGCAGGTCCATGGAAGGGATCCTGCCCCTCTGCTCAGCCCTGGTGAGGCTGCACCTGGAGTGTTGGGGGCAGTTCTGGGCTCGAGGACACAAGGGACGTGGAGCTTCTAGAGAGGGTCCAGCATAGAGCAACGAAGATGGTTCATTTCAAGATGGTTCATTTCAAGACTGGAGTATCTAATTTGCTCGTCTGAGGTTTCTGCATGGGRAGCTTCMRCAGCTTTGCTGAGCAGCAGGGGAATTCTCACACCAGCAGATGTGGGAGGGATGATTTTCAGGGGCACTTAGGTGACGTGGACGTGGCAGCTGCCTCGCTTTGCTCCTACTGTACTCAAGTGGAGGTGGTCAYTGGTCTGCGGGCAGAGATCCACGTCCAGCCCCCTGGATAACTAACCGTTAGGCAGCTCAGGGACATCCACTACAGACTTACTTCACAGGGGGCTATTTGGAGGTTAGAAAATTATATTGTAGAATTTTTAGAAACTCTGATACTACAGGATTTGATGCCACAAATAACCSGAATGTGTCTCCCAAACCGAAGTCCCCCACATTGCACAATTTTGCTTTATTTACATTACCAAAAGGCATGTAAAGAGTAATTCACCCTATTTTTAGACTTGTCAGAGAGTCATCTCTCATTTCCCTCTAACCCTATCTCCACTGGCACTGCTTCCCGAACTTTGCTAATTAGGGCACTGAGCTATATACATGGATATATAAATATAGACCAGATATAAAGGGCCTGTGTTTCTGAGTTTTAAGAATACTCCTAAAAATAGATGGTAATTGTGCCTAATACAGAGCGCCGTTCTCCGCATTTCCTTCCGCACTGCTGTATTTGTGAGCACAGTACAAACAATGACTCTGCCATCGCAAACAAKTCACGTCAGTCCACAAGATAGCAGGAATGCCCATTACAAGCATTTCCTCCATCAAAGAGAGTTTCCTGGGATTTAGTACTTTGAGGGGGAAAGATTCTTAGTCGGGATGCAGGAGCAACTGAAAAAATCTCTTGCCTTCCTCATGCACTACCCTACGAGCTCATTTTGCACCTCCTGAGCCCATATTCACAGGCACATGTTTGCTGAAGTYGGTATCCTAATTTCTAAGTGCTGGAAAACTTGTTTATTGAGATGGAGGTACCATAACTGCCAGTGATGTGGGGCCACAAGTAACATGTCCTCACTTTTTCATCCCTAGAAAATATGCAAAATAAATTAAAACTCTGAGGCACATTCAGTAATATTTGCTCTGCTTTAAAAGGTCATTAGAAGATGAGCAAAGGCTGAGGGAAGGCTATATGCAGCGGATAACAGAGCACAGATGTGAAGCTTCTTGGTGGATGACCCACCACGTCTTTAAAACCATCAGCTGAGCCTCTCATTTTGTGTGGGAGGTAACTAAACACCGTCACTCCCTGGCTCTCAGACCTGTAAAACAAGGCCAGTAAAGGACCTGTRGCTCACAGAACATCAGAAGAGCCACGGTTAAAACTAAAGAAGCCCTAGCAGCCAACCCATGTGCCAGCAAATCGAATTAATTCCCTCTTTGATAGGACCCCATGCTCTGGTGACGCAGGGTCAGATCCTGCTCCATGCCAATGGCAGCAGATTCTTGGCCGTAGTCAATTCCAATTCTGCATGGTGCATCCAATGCCTACAGGCACTAATGAGGTAATAAAGACCTACGTGGTCAGAGCTTGAAGGGCCCCTGTGCAACAGAGTAAGTCTCTGGAGCTGGATCTACCTGGGTAATTCCCCAGCACTGATATTTCAAACACATCAGGTTCAGAGGAGAATACACTTGCCAAGAACAACTCTTGTTGTGCTTAAAATCAAGGTCTGGAACCTGCAAGGTACTAAGTGCTAATGTTCTTCTTGAAATGCTTCCTGTTTTGATGAATACAGCCCTTGGTTTGAGTGCTATCAYGTAACAGGAGGACAGCTGAAAAACAAAGGTGTGAAATGCAGCCTCGCATGAGGATTGGGGCTTATGGACATAAATAAAAGCGGAGTCAAGACACCGCTCACAAAGCACCACTTGAATAATCCCAGTGAATGAGCTACACAAAGAGACAGCTTGTGTGCAGTGAGAGGGAAGCRTCTATTTTAAAAGCTCACAAGTGCCTTCAGCGCTGGAAATCCTGAGCTATCCCATGCCAAATTGGTTCCGTTTGCTCCGTTGTATCATGCTCTGGGATCTGAACTGGTTCACTGAGTCTTTTTGTACAACRCTGATGGAGCCTAACTTAGTCAGTTGCTAGTGAATATTACATATTCCTCAGGTTCTTACTGTGTGTAATCCAAGGTGGCTGCTGGGATTTACTTTTATTTTTGCCTTTCCTTGTTCTTTTATTTGGAAAGCATTTTTATTTTGACTAGGAAAACAAAGGYAAATGAGGAGATCTGTTTCATCCACGACTTCTGGACATTCACTCGACATGTCATAGGTTCTGCTCAATTGCCATTTAACCACTGTCAGGATCTCATTTCCCCAGTTAMTAAGAGGTCAGAAATTAATTTTAACACCCAAAGAAAAACTAAAAAAAAAAATATCAAGATCATACTAAATAAGCCAGAAAGATTTTCTTGTTCTGTAACAGGAGATTTAGATTCYTTTTCCCATACTGGGATGGTCAATTATTTATACAAAGTGGAACAGAGTCAACAAAAGGGACCAAGACCGCCCCGTGCAGAGCTATGACCTATCACTTAGATGCTACGATGCTCTTGAGGCAATGGAGAGAACTGAACTGTATAAAAGCAGGACAAAATCCTCTCATTGTCCCTGGATAATATAGCTCCTTCTCTCTCTTTTTTCCCTTTTTTTTTTTAGCTTCTGAAATGAGAAGGAAAATTTGACCCAAATTCACAGGCAGTTTCCAGGCAACTGAACTTTGCCGGCAGAGGCAGGGAAGCGGCAGCCGCCCCGCGAGGCTGCTGGCCGTCCTGCCGAGCGCGCACGCTGCAAGGAGGGCYCTGCGGAGCCCGGGGTAGACCGAGGACAGCCACCACCCGCCGGGAGCACGGAGGGGGTGTCCAGCACCCGGTAACAACTAGATACATGTTAGAGGAGTTTCTCTCCGCCTCCAAAGCATAAAGATCCAGCTCTTGTCTCTCTGATTATATATATGGCTATTCATCTCTCCTACTCTCGGTATTTGTTTTAGTTTCTCAGCCCAAGGTGTGGGAAATACTCAATGCCTAGATTTGCAAGGCAAAACCCAGCACAACGCAGCTACAGACAMGCACTGCATCCTTTCCCATGTCCCAACGAGTTAACCAAATGAAGGTTCATTAACCCCAAATCCAGCTGCCCCTTCACACGCAAAAGGGTGTGAAAATCAAGTCATCTCTGCTCTTAAACCAGGATGGATTTCATYTTTATATCAACATATCCTACACTCCACATATTTTTCATGATAATTATAAACAAAAACACACAGTATATTAYAATTAATCATTCTGAAAGCTAGTTTGGGAGATAAATAAACTGGGATTATCCAATCTCTTCCCCCAGGAAAGAGACTTTCTGATTAAGGGCTTCACAAAAGCTCTTCTCGGGTACCTTTTGCAGGGACAGTGCCTGCTGTGTCTGCCCCTGGGTAYTAGCTTCACCTGCAAACAGCTCCCCACTGCTGCTGACTCCACCAAACATCTTCTTTGTGCTTCAATCTACATTTTATGCGAACTCTGGAGCTATTAGCCACTAATGTCAACAGCATTGTACAGGCTAGGAACATTTATTGCTCCCCTGCTTAGTTTAATGTTTCTGCCTTAGCACCATAATATTATTAATAGTCACAAAGTACAATAAAAGAAAATTAAGTGTTTATTTTGTTTAGGCTTTTGCCACTTTACCTGCAGCCTTTTTCCATTACATTTGCACATAAATGAGCATACCCTACATTTTTTTTAGATGCAAATCAGGGTTTAACTCCCCTAATCATATTGTTCTATTTTCAGTCATCGTCCAGGCCACTTTATTTCTTATTGCAAAAGCATGCATATTATGGCAAATTTATACGTACATACATATATATACATTATAAAGAGATAATATATGCAGAGAATGCATTTGATAGCTATTTGTCTTGCTAATAGACTTCATATATATATATTTTACTTATGTTAAAACCAGTATTTTCTAAAAAGATGGTCTTCAGCAGAGGCATGTCTTAGTTTGCAGAGTGTGTTTACACTACATGCATGCCAATGTAGCATATTTATTGTTTGAGGTGCTGTTTTATTTTACCTTTTGCCTTCACAGACAGAGAATCAAAATTAAGGTTTTGATGCCCATTGAGAAGGGCATTGACTCAGTTGCATTGCAGACTGTGAAGAATTGGACCTGGAGGCAGCTGCCTTTACACAGGCAAGGAAACTGTGAAGTGTCCGCTTCCTAGAGAAGCAAGGGCCTCCTCAGACACTGTGCCATTAAAAATGAGCCAAATTATGTCTGGCCACAAAAGCATAAACTGAAGAGCTTCCCAGGATTACTCATAGTTAGGGATAAGAATAGCATTAACCACATCCTTTCCAGGGAGCATCGCAAATACAGACCTGTATTAAGCAGCAGACAGAGCGGCAGATAAAATGAAAGGCTCCCAGGGTCCACAGYGCAGCTGACCCTGCACTTCCTACTCCAGCCACTATTTGAGGAATGTATCTCAGGAGGACTAGTCTCAATGGAGAAGTATTAGATTCTCCGGCCTTTCACCATCCATCGAGATTAGTGGCCCCAAATACTTYCTTTCAATAGAATGAAAAGAAGTGCTTGAAATCTATGCATTTTGGGGGCCATATTTGGTTGTATGTATAACAAATTACAAACTAATTAGTATTATCCTAATGCATCTTAACATAGGCAGGAAAGGGAAGACAGAGCCATCTATTACAGTGACAGAGGGAATCAGCACTTTCTTATCATACAACTCCAAGTAATCTTGTTTGCTTGTACATCAGTGCAATTAATCACTGTATTGCTAAATACAATAATAACACCTACTATCTGCTTTGAGGAGATAGAAACGGCACACTAGGAATCACTCCACATGCAGACCATTTAGCTGCTGAAATTCCCGTCTCCGTGTCCGCCGTTCCTGTTACGGCACTTAGCTCGGTGACGTGACGGCTCATGAAGAGCTGAACACTTGGGCAACCAATTTCGCCGCTGAGCTAAAGTGGCATTTTTCACCCTCACTACCAAGCCAGAATCTGCCTTCATTTCCAGTTGCATTAAGCCAGAGAAGTCAACAGGGTGATGCAGGGCACAACCAAGGGCACAACCAGACTGCCTATAGCCGATGCTGAAGGAGCGAAGGCACCTTCAAATTCACCAGTTCCCTAATCATACCTAAGTAAACACTGAGTGAATCTTGAACTGAGCAATAAAACAAAATTAGAAAATAAAAATCATTACCAGCTAATTGAGATTCTCTTCAGCTATGTAAAGACAAGTGGCCAATCTTCAGGGCTTCTCATTAACCAGGTTCATCAGCCCTCATCACCCGGTGCTCCAACAGCCTAATGGCCATGCCAGTGTAATTAAAGTTGCCAGCTCTGCTGACAAAGTCCTTCAGTTGTGCACAAAGCTATCGGTGTTACAGAAGTAACCTGCTGCCACACTGATTTCACAGATACGGTCTCCTTTGATTAATTCCCTAAGTGGTGACAGATTTCTATTAAAGAAATTAATCTTCAAATAGGCACTCGTTCTATTCAGAGCCGGAAGTAGTCACAAGTTCAAAATCCCATATGATATTTTATCACAGTTAATAAACATAATAAGAGTCCTAGTAGAATTAATCATCATCTTTGATCAAAATAATGAAGGTTTTAATCTTCTAAGGGTAATTTGTTTGACCCCATCGTAGCAGATACTTTCCCACCACATCATGCTGCAGRGCAGCTGGAGCCACGAGCAGCCAGGGCAACCCTCCTCTACCAAGTCTTTTTATGGGGAAAACCTTGGCATGCAAGGGAGGGAGATTTCTCAATGATAAATTGCAACTTTCCAGGGATTCAGAGATTCGCTGCCCACAAGGTATGCACAAATTAAACGGCACAGAGCACCATCATAGTACACAGAGTCAGTCTCGAATTCAGGTGTTTGCAGTACATGAGATCCTGAGGTTCTCACTCCTAAAGATCCCACTGACCCCATGTGCCAGGAACCCAACTTTGTGATGAAAGACCGCAGGCCAACCCCTGAGGGGAAAGGGAAATATTACTGTTGGAGGCATTTGGTTCCATCCGCTTTGGTTTTTTTTTTCCTTTCCTCCCAGAATTATTACAGGATATTTAGGAGAACATTTTCAATGAGCCATGTGGATTGTATAGATAAAAAGAATCAGAAAATCTTAGCACAGATGATAAAACAACTTAGAGAAATATGATTTAGGATGAAGCAATTTGACTTTCCAGTATCAGACAAGGAAAGAAAACAGGCAGGCTGGGTCAGACCAAGGTTCTGCGAGCAGCCAGCAGAAGATGTACACGAAGACCAGGAGACGGCCGGCACACAGCCATAGCCTCCTCCTTCAGACAGTCTGGTCTCAATTTCTTCTCTAATAGATCTTAAATTCAGTTCTCTTTCTGACTGCTAAGGAATATTGAGCTGCTATTTTCTTTAAACTATCCAGTGTAATCATAATACCTCATTTGTGAACTGTTCTACTTTCATGAACTTATTTCGTACCCTGGGTACACCGAATACTTTCATCTAACCACTGGCCCATATAGCAATGATTTTTTAAATTAAAATAAACTCATGAAGTATACCTAAACAAGAACAATATCCAGTGAAGTCTCTGCCCCTCTTTGAGAACTCCTGCTGGCAGAACAGCATCATCAAGTCTGTACTACAAGCAGGAATGGTAATACTTAGTTCTGTCGTYGTATTCTATCTGCAGGAGCTGATGAGGAGCCGAACTCATACTGAAAGTTTATGTCAATACATGAGCTAAGCAGGAGCAAACGGAACACAGAGAGCAGGCAGGGGGGGTTGGTCTGGGCTTCTTTTTCCACAAATAAATTACCTTGGGTACTAGATAGGCATCTAATGACATTAGCTTGAGGCTGCATTAACGTAGGGCTTAGCTTACAATGAATTACTCGGTGTATTCTTTGACCTAGAGCCAATCTTGTTCAGAATAATATAGGTACAAAAATGCTCAAGTCAGGGAAGCCTTGAACTTGCACGTTTAAGCGCATGCGTTTTTAACGTGCTGTAAAAAGGCGTCAGAGAAAGCAAAGGCGTAATACAGAAAAAGTGAAACATATGTAAGAGGGCAGGAGAAGAGCCTATGGAAACGTCACTCCAATCRGATCTTGGTGTTTGCTAGAAGGGTCCACTGCTGGGTGCACTTCAGAGCCYGTGACAGGTCGTACACCCCCTGCTCAAGAACATGCAACAGCCTCACTGGCTCCGTCAGGGAAGAGGAGACGGGGCTAAGGTGCCCAGCCAGCTATCTGTACAAGCCCGGCACACTCCAGGATAAGTCTGACTTGCATCGTTTCCAGAGGACCATCAAGTTGTTAGGCATTTTGGATAGCAGGGGAGGAAAAACACCCCAGAAAGTCATAATATTTTCCTGAAATTTTATCATTCTTAATTAGGTTACCAACAATCTCTTGACAGCAAYGATAGGCATTGAATTTGCCAGCAGTGGAAAGAAAATCGGAAGCAATTAGAGAGCAATACCACCTAAAATTATCCCAATTCTTAAAACCATTTCTTCCAAGAACCCATATTTAAGGACAAATCCTGGCACCTCTGTTCAATCCTTATTCAGATTAACGTGTGCTTCCTTTCTGAAGTGTCTGGGAATTTGAAAGACTGAGAAAGAATGTCTATTTTTGGCCCAAATTCAGCTGGAAACCAGCCACAACCTAGACAGAGTTGGCCCTCAGGATATGCTTCCAAAGACCTTGACAAACTTACAATTAAATTTTAATTGTCCCTGTTCAGCTTGATTTATACTAATTGCCAATATCTGTGGTTTGAAATAATACGTTTTACAACACCATCCGTCAGGCAAAATATTTTCCTACTGACTAAAGGAAGGAAGAGTCTGCAGAAAGTCCAAGAATTATAAGATCCATCTCATTTATTGTTTTGTTAAACCATAAAACATAAACATTTTAGGAGACATTGATTTGAAATTGGGGTGAAAGGCTGAAAAATACTGTTTTCCTGGTTTTACTGCAATCAGATTTAGGAGTTTAATCCTGCAGTCAAATTACCAGTTATAGTCCCAAGAGTTCACAGAGATAATTAATGGTGTTTGAAATGCCTGGATATTTTGAAGAGTCCATAGAACCAAAAAATTGTACTTGCTGCTTAAAAATTAATTTTTACAAACTATTTACTATGTGTTAAGAGTAATTTACTCCTTCAGAGACAGATTCCTGTGACCTTCCTTACAACAAGTGGGCATTTTGTTCCCACAAGTCCCACTAAAATATGCAACTATTTTCATTTCCTATAGAATTGCATGGAAAAGGTCACGTTCAACACTAAGCTCTCAAGCTTAGCAGCTTCTGGGCACTAATTCTGAAATAAACGGCCGTGACTTAAAGGACACGAGGGAGAATAACAAACAAACTCTCTTTGTCAACCGGTGTCAGTGTTTCTTGCCTGTGAGCAACGCTCACTTGTAGAACTGCAGGCGCAAGCCCTGGTTGTGCCGTGAATTTTCCAAACCAGTGCTCCAAGTTGCTCAGAGCTGATGTGCTTTGAATCAATTGATAAAGAAAGCATTGCACGGAGTGCAAGAAAAAAAGAAAAAAGCAAGCAGAAAGACAGATTAAAAACACAAGAGCAACCYAATCCCTGTGAAATTAGAACAGCTGAGCTACACTGAAAAACAGGCCTCAATAATGTCAGCACAGGACCATTCAGAGGCCATAAAGCTCAGGAATGGTGCAGTTACTGTCCCTGCGCTAAATAAATGGCTCAGCAGAAACAATTCCTACTACCTGCCACTATGATGTTGGCAGGTCAGTGCAACACAAGACATATATGTGTGTGTGTATATATATTTTTTTTTCCTTACTTTCAATGCTCCCCTCTCCACTCACTTTTTTTTTTTTTTCTGTAAAAAAATGGATAAAACTAATGCTAATAAAAGGCTGAAGGCCAGGCTGGACTCAAAGCTGCAGACCAGCCCCAGTCTGACATTCGATTCTCTAGCTGATCCTGAGCACAGGGCCTCATGTATCCTCAGGAACTGTAGAAATCCCATCGGATTCCGTGCTGGGAACCAAATCAGGGTTTAGGAACAGGAACAGCGCAGGTTTGAACAGCAATACAAGGAACCAGAGTAAAATGTCCCTAAGTACCCAAGTACCACTGAATATTGAGATTCCACTAAGTATCTTTGAGAGGGGATCAGTGGGATTTTAGTGGACCGTTGGTAGGGGCCGACCCACTTGTTTCCTATTCCCCACCCAGTGCRATCTTATGATAGGAGAGGAAGCCAGGGTCCTAACCCTGAGTGTATTTTTCCTGTGCTGCAGGTCACAGGAGGTTCCTCCTCTTCCAGTGACACGTGGAGAACAGCCCCTCTYGTTACCTCTCCCAGAACTCCAGGATTTCGCCAAGCCAGCAGTTCTGGCGTGCAGGGAGAGGGGAAGGCCCAAGCTTGGACCTCACTGCACAGATGTGTTCACAGGCCAAGGTTTGCTAGTTCAAAAATCATCCTTTCTGTTTGTAAAAATGATATTCCAGAATCTGCTACTGGAATACAAATAGCTATTTATTAGAATAATGCTTCATAAGAAGCAAGTTCCTGAGGGAAGGGAATAATGAGCAGGTAGTTTGTGCTCATTTGATAAATTTATGAAAYTGTGACTTGATTGAAAAGAAATCCTAGAGATAAAAATCTGTTTGGAAAAAATGTTGCCTTGTTATGGTTGTTTACCAACCCCAAGACAACAGTTATCAAGAAAATATTTAAATATTAAACTCCTTAAGCGTTCCCTAGCAGAGCTGGAATTGAGCAAAGATCTCAGGGTCTGTCTTCGGAATTGAGAAAAAAGTCTAACAAAGACGAGGGCTCATTAGCTACTAGGGAAGTCAAAAGCATCTTTCCAACCAATCATTCCTCCTCCTCTGGGGCCAAAGGTGGCCAGAATTTTTTTACTGAAATACAGAGAGATAGATTTACCACTTTTATCTTTGAATTCTATGCCAGAAAGGATTAAAGAAAAAAAAACAAGCTAAAAATAGGAAAAGTCCCCAGTACAGTAACCTTCTTCAGAAACGTGAGCAGCTTCTTCAGTGGACCAAGGGTAGGAGTTCCCAAAGAATTTACAGAACAGATTGGCTCTGAAACACAGTGTTGGACTAGAACGAAACTAAAACCTCCCAACTGCTCCATTTCCCTAAYAAAGAAGATCTAGAAACAACTGAGCTGAAGGCAGAGAAACAACTTTTGATGGTGCAGCTGGTGTTGAGCTGTGCCCTATGGAAGTCAATGCGAGTGAGCTGCAGGGACAGCACGTTCACTTGCACAGAGCAGCTATCATGAGAACTGCGGTGCCAGGGGACACACAGCAGAGAGGAACCTTGCACCCTGCYTCAAAGCCTGCAGTGCTAGCTAAGGGCTGCTGCTTTTTGCAGGGMGCGAACGTGAGCCACAGGAGTCAACGTGGYGGCTGTGGCCAMGAGCCTGTGAGTCACTCGGGCAGCTTCGCAGCACAGCGAGAGGCAGCGGGTGCYRCTGSAGCACGATGTGCACACGTGGGCACRAACATGACCTYTTTCGACCCTGAAGAACCTAGTCCAGATTTAAACTYCGGGCTATTGGCCTGGCGTCAGGCTGACAGTTGTAGAGCCTCAGACRGCAGCCTAAATTTTTCTGCTAACTCAGCGCCTTCTGTTCCCAAGCAATGCAGGTTGGCTCTTCACTGGAGCCTAGGATTACTAGGAATCATTTAAGTGACCTTCAGGAGAAAGATGGGAACGAATCATAAAAAAGACAAAAAATAAAGACAGATTTAAGTTTGATTCAAAATCCAGTCTCACTCAATTGTCTCTTTACTGCTGTCAGTGGCTTTACACCCAGTGAAATCATTAGATACAACTAAGAGTGGCACCTTTTTGAAACAAACCTGAAAAGACGTTAGTTAATTTTACTGCATTTTCAAGAAATTATACTAAACAAATTAGGATGGTCAAGACAAGCACTTGAGATTTCACGGTCCCTGCAAAGACCATAGAAGAAAATTGCCGAACAGCAGGAGACAGAAGAACATGAGGAGCAGCATCCCGGAGTCCAAGGCATCCCCTCCACCACCTGTGAGCTGAATCCCATTTGGGAAAACAACACTGCAGACCTGCTGCCAACTTGTACCGTCTTTCCCAATCAAGGCAATCCTCTGCCACTTGCATGTACACAAGTACCTGGTACACAAGTAACCTGGTATGCAAGGACACGAGGACCCATGTTCCACGTACAGGGGCAAGACCCTCAGGCCCAACACACACCCCCTTGCACAGTGACCTCCTCCTGTCAGCAGCTTCCTCCTGGCTGCCAAGCACAGGAGAACCTGAAGCAAAAGCTTTAGCTCCAGTTTCCAGCTTTCCTAACCCCTGATACAATCTCTACARTCATGTCTCACCTGAGAACCAGTTGACGATAAATGCTTGTGCTTACCTAGAGGGCAAAAAAAACCCCCAAAAAACGGGAACAGAAGGCAGAATATAAAAGAGGAAAAGAAATATTATAGCCACTAGTTCCTCAAACACGCTGTGCTAACTCAAAACCCAATTCTGCCCTCAAAAAATGATGTGTCACTTACAATTATGTGTGTACACATACACACAGAAAGCCAAGGGGACAGACAGAATATAARAGGACACTCCAGCCCCTGAGTTTCAAATAAAAATGTTGTCTCAGATACCTAAATGCTGTGGAGATCTATAATATTGTTATCTTTCTTTAACAAGACTCAAAGTATATTGTAAGTGCAGTCCATTGACAAAACGAATTAATGGTTTATGGATTTTTTTTTTCTTTTTGCACTGACTTTTTATTTAATTTAGAGTGTTTCTACCAGCTGTAGCTGTCAACACTGGTTAAAATAAAGTAGGCAGGCAGGAGAACTGGACCAATTTTAGCATACTTTAGATGATAAAAATGTAGCAGTTCACAATAGCTAATAGGAATCTGGCACAATATTCAGACCTTGCAATTTTCATTCAAATCTGATTCACAAATCCTTGCAGGTGAAGCACTATTATTTCTGCTGGATGGAAAGACTAACTAGAAAGTCATCGTCAGATTAAGCTCCTTGCTTGGGTTTCTGTGCTCGTCCCAGTCATGTCCTACAGCTCGTCTTTGAGCAAATCTCCTATTTCAGTATTTGACCATATCATTCAAGTCTGTAGGCAACAGGTTTTATTGAAAAAAATGTTATTTTCTTGTAAAATACGAACAATACAACATAAGTTATCTCATGGTAGGTTCAAGTATTGCAAACAGAGGTGGGCAAGCAGCCTATCCCGCAATATTTTTGAATTTTCCTACACTAAGCTGAGAAATAATAKAGACGCTACAAAAGTTTTCATAGGAAATGAAAGGAGTAGATGACTGGTGGGGCCACCCCACTGAAATATGGAAGAACATGATGCTGAGCAGGGCCTTACAGTCTATCCTGTTCCAGCTCAAGTAGTCTTTGTTTCATTTCARCTACAAGTTCTTGAGAGATTTTTCATAGAGAAAAAAAAAAAAACCCTAAATATCAGCAATACAATTCATATTTTTTTTAAAACTGTCATTTTATAATGAAAAGAAGAATCAATTTGGCATGACATTTCCCAGCTGGGACTAGTCACTTTATCCTACTAGCTGCAGTAGAAATAAAGGCTTCTGTACGAGACTCATCATCTGGTCTGCACCAGCTGGCACAGTCCTGGCAAACCATTTCTTGTCCAGTTTCCCTAAATCTTATTTTGGACTGTTCTCCTRTCTTGGAAAATCTGTAGCTAGAAACTTAACTATGGTTTTTTCCATCTTGAGTTTTGGTCTCAATAGGGAGGAGTTGGTACAACAAGTACATCTGCTTCAAGCATTCCACTTCTGTTTTCCCYTTTTTTTTTTTGTTTCCATATCAGACCACCTTAAGTCTTTGACAGAGCAGTTTGAAAACTCCTTTGGGAGCCTGAAAGCAAGAGGCAAAGCACACCCAACACACAAAGAGAAACAGCTGTAGGAATTGCTGGAGGATCCGCACAGTGCTGATAGAGCAGTGAAGTACACACACACACACACACACACACACACACACAGAGGCCAGCCCTTAAAGGTTTCACTGTGATAGTCCAGCACTGCGGGAACGAGAAACCTCGGACAGGTCACACTGGTTTTAACGTTTAGCCTAAGTCAGTGCTATTAATGCAAGTGGACAGGACAAGTCACAATCAGATGTGTTAGGCCAGAGAGAAGAGCAACAGACAGATTTTCTACAAGCTGGTCAAGACCAAAATATAAAAGTATCTTTGTCCTTTGAAATGAACCAGCCTCTCATTGGTGAAAAAATAATCACACAGTATTTATACTTTCTTGGATATTCTTGGTTTTTAATTAATRCTTTGAGTACAGTATTTTCTTCCAACTCAAAGGTCAGAGGATTTCTAAATGTGGCACATTGCTATTAAAAGCACAGCTGCTCTTTCTGTGCTCCCAATGTCAGGGCAAGGAGAGGAGCTCAAGGCAATGGGATGCTGCGTTAGGAGATGGGGAGACACCTCTGTCACGGCTGTTCCCTTGGCGTGACCTTGCTTCCCGCCAGGCAGCCCACCTTGCTGCTCCACACGCTCCTTCCCACACACAGGAGAAAAGCGTGGCCAYGGGTCAGATTATTGGTAGTCCCTTCTGCCCGTAAAATAAAAGTGGCACCCCACAACRGTGCCCTGTCTTATGAAGAATGCTGTAAAGCACTTCAGAAAAGCATATAAAATATTAGCGAGTGACTGGTGATGAAATTAAGACACAACAGCTTTATGCCCAAAACAGAGCTAGGAAGCAGCCACTACTTCTGGTGTCTGTTTTTTTGCCATCATCTTGCCCATCATCTTTAGCGGGGGGAAGAAAGAAAAAASTGATTTCAGACCTTGCTTTCCCTGGCTCTTGCTTAAAAAGAATAAACTACTGTAAATCGATTTTCCCTCTAAGAACCAAGTCAGTGATATAGTGGCTTCATAGCCCTGCTGAGCTGAGGGATGAGAGAAGCTGCCTAGGCCGCAACACCAGAACGGGCTGCTGCTCCTCATCCCTCTAAAGCTACAGCAGTATCACCTTTCGCGGGCAGCAAGGCCACCATCATGTTGAAGCCCAAGCCCCTGCAGACRAACTCCGCACTAACTAAACACAAGAATGAGCCGACTTTGTCTATCAGCCTTTATCCTCCTTTAGATGCTCATTTATCAACTTCYCAGCCTCTATCTACAAACACAGTCATCACTCTGAAGTTTTGAGCTTTGACCAGCAGAACAGTCAACTTTACATAAATTTAGCAACAGTCCAGCCCAATCTGGGAGCCCTCTCCCTAGACATGACTTAAAACTTCTACCATCTCCTCTCTAATACTTTTCTACAGCATATTTAATATTTATTTGCACACACGCAGCCCATGAGCTCACCAAGTCCACCAAAGAATCATGAGTCGAACACCTTTGGTAGGGCCACCCAGTCTGAGTAGAGCTATTAGGAGCCTCTAATACGTTGTTACCAGCCGGTGAGTGACTTTAATTACTGCTGTAGACAGAACACAAAAGGACTGTGATTTTTAGCACCCTTGCGGTTTGGTAACGCTCCATCAGAGTTTAGCCTGGCACAGAGGCAACAGCCAGCTATGCCCTATGGATCTAACTTTACATTCCAAATTACTTTAACCCCTAAGACTGTTGGGGAGTTTGGGACTGACAGCTATGAAACAATGGTGCCTRGAGGTTGCATTTGAATTTAGTATCAAAGTTGTGTCTAACAGAAAATGCAAGCCACCTAGATGGGAGTATTTTCCCAGTTTTGTAGMTGCCTGAAATACCCATCTTTCCTCCAACACAGCACAATTTTCCCATCTGCCATGAAATGAAAGCATATTGTGTTTTATCCACAGCTACACAGAGAGGGAAAGACCCGAGATTGCCAGGGATGCATCACATACTGTCTGCTCTTCTTGTTTTTCAGTTACATTTCATTCCATGAAGGAGATAAAAGTCAATGGAAGAAAGCAGTCTTTGAAAGTAGCYTGTCAAGGCATCTATATCTTGAATATTAGAAAAACACTGTACCAACCTTGCTTCTGGGATTACTTTTATCTTTCCTTTACAGTGAATGAGTAGAATTGAAAGGAAAAAGTAAAAAAGAAAGGGAAACACTAATAGCATCAAATGTGCTGGAGAGAAAACCCAGCAAAACTCACAGCACTGTTTCCATCCCCAACCAAGTCGGTAGCAGTGTCCACACCATGCTGTCCAGAACCTAGGCCAGTCTGTAAAGGGACCAGACTCGTCATGAACTGCAACTGTGTCCCCATTTGAAGCAAATTATCCTTTGCCCACTGCCCCTAATGCTAACCCCAAAGTCAGAAGCCACTTGAAGAGCTTCTTTGCTTCAGATACTGGCTGTCTCAATCACAGCAGCTCAGGGCAAACGTTACCTCTGTTGCTTCTTCCAGTTACAAAACCATTCAAATGTTTAAAGTTTCATCTTATTTGTGTACCCTGAAACACAGTTCACTCTCCAAAAAGAAACATGTCATTTAACGTACATTTTGTGAACTTTCATGAAAACAGGCCAAATTAGCTATGCAAGTCTTCTTGCATGTGCAATCTGTAATGGACTTGTGTGTGAGCAAACAGCTCTGTCCCTCCTGGAGGGATGCAGGTCCAATTACAGACAGCAGGTCACCAGGGATTCAGGTACCTGGCAACCACCTTCTCTTACTGACAGCGCAGCAAAGCCTCCCTTAGCCTAACAACTTCTGGTTTTAGTTACAGGATATTTTCGATCCAAAGTCTAATTTCCATGCAGCATTCCAGTGCTTCAGCTGGAACATCAAATGCATTAAATGAAAAAAATATATTTTTTCTCAAATTTTTAAATTGTATCCATTTCTTTTATCATCAGAGAAGACGACTGTAAACATATCATACTTGTTACACACACTTCGTAAGAAAATCAGGCTTAAAATGCAGGTGCTTACAGAACTGTACAGCAAGTACAGTTTCTCCCTTTGCCACTTCATCTTTTGCACGGCCAATGGCCCCACTTCTGCAGCAGCCATTACATTTTTGAAGAAAACGAATTCATTCAGCGACAGGTTTGTTACTTGTTTGTCTTGGAAATATTTGCTATATTGGACATCAAGGCAAATTGCAAGCGACCAAAATATCCAGCGTGTTTTGAATTGCGTTCTGCAGAACTGTACAGCTGGAGCGGTATTTGATAACGTAATATTCTCCGCTCGCATCCTCGCATGCGAGAAGAATGCTTGGGTTCACTCGCAAAAGCTGGATTTTATTTGTTTTCGGCCAATATTTCTGGTTGACTAAGGAAAGGCTTGAATCTTCTTGACATCATAATTTCATTTGCACCCAGGATCYGCACAGGACTGACTGACGCTGCTTGCATGAACTGCCACAGTTATTGCTTTGAACGCTTACAGAAGCAAGGAGGGCACTGCAAATGCAACACTGCTTGCTGATATGGAAATGCTGCCTTTAAAATTATCCCTCAAAACGCCCTCTCAAAATGGCAGGATTCGGGGCTAAGGTCATGCTGTTGTTTTTATTTATAGCCACGTTGCTCAGATTGCTTATGGAGAAAGCAGCCGTGAGCCTTAAAGTACCCCGAGCCCATCCTGTGATGGATGTTGTGGTGGAAAGATTAGACCAGCTCCAGAGGGGGAATTAAAGCAATGAGAAACGCAGTGAGGCAACTTTTCACCCTGCAAACTCTCCAAACATGAAGAGTTAAGAGACAACCTATGGTCCCTGCCTAAAGTCCATATTCCCCCCACAGCAGGAATACTGCAGTGTGTGGTGGCACTAAATCCAAGGAGAGACCACGTGAACTTTGAGTGCTCAGGAGAYTTCATGGGACCTTGGAGAAGTTTAACTCTGTTTCTACCAGAAACTACAATTTCCTATCCCACGCTGGAGTGTGAAAAAGGGAGCCCYGTGTCCTTGCACTCTAATGTGCTATAATTTACTCGGTGGCTGCTCCGGTATTGCTCAAACCTGAAATCCGAGCAGCGCYGCTACAAATGCCCTYGAGGGGCAGGGATGGAGCCGGTRCTCCCAGTCCAGCCGTGCGCACTGYCAGGGGGYGAAGCTGCAGCGCCCCAGTCCAGGTCCAGCGCACTGCCCTCCGCGGGACCCTTCCTCTCCTCTGCCCTCCCACTAAACTGAGCCTTGGTAAGCAGGACGTGGATTCCCAGTCACCTTCAGCTGCTCCGTGGGGACACCCGAGGGCACGGCCGGCAGCCAGGCCCAGCCTGCTCAGCAGTACCCAAGGGAAGACCAAAGGCAACGCTTAGATGGGGAGGCTGAGAGCCTGAGCTGTGGGTGTCGAGGTGGGGGAGTCAAAATCCGCTTCAGATCATGGAATAACAAATTGTAACAATATCTGACTTGAAAGCTTGAGGTTTTTTGTTTGTTTCTTTTCCCTTAAAGTTATTTTGTTCTGGAACTTGTCATAACCTGACATATCTTAAAATACAAAACTCGAAGTACAAAGGGTCCAATTAAGTAATCCAGAGACTCTGAGGCAATCCAGGTGCAGAAGAAAATCCAAATTAACACTCATCTCAAGCTTTAAATCAAGTGTCAGTTTRTTCCTTTTTATTTTAATTTATTGTAGTCAACATTAGTTAAGGCTGGAGCCATTTGTTCTCCTGCTAATGATACACACATAACTCCCACTTACATCCCCTTGCTCACTCCAATTAAAACTTTCTTCAGCACATCTCAGCTAGGAGGCTTATCTGGCACAGACTATTCACCGTATCTTACGGATCCAGCTTCTTATGTCTGMAAGCTCTTTAGAGCAGCAATTTACCCTTTGTTTAGCATATTTTGCAGKGTGTATGCTGTGTTATTCCTCTGTGTTTCAGTCTTTTGCAATAAACTTTTGAGGCGTATAAAGAAATYGTATTATTCCTCAGAGACCTGTGGAGTGGGCTCCCACCACCTACACWGACTGTGGCACATGTAATATTTTATAAGAACAGGACATCTGGCTAGGTCCCAGCTGTTTCCTGTGAACTATTAAACTCTCTGGAGCAGAGGGAAAGATARAGGGTAGGAAGAAGGTAGGGGATAGAGCCTCCCTGCACCCAAAGAGCCTATAGGAAGGGAGAGGGGAGAGGCGCTGGGCTCCCTCCTCGCCCCTTGGAAGAGCCCTTCGGTCCTGCTAAGGGGTCCTGCTAAGAGTTACCCGCCATGGTAACTCTCCTTCCAGACCACCAGCAAACGCCACTGCAGCCTCCARCCTTCATCCTGGGGCTGCTCCCTCCCTGCCCACCAAGCCAGCGTGGGACAGGGCACGGCTCCCGCAGCCCAAGGGTTCATTTTCTTTATGAAAGGCGAAGCATTTGGGCCTTGAAAGTCTTATTTCCTCCACAAAGAAGAAACACTTTCCTCTGAGGAAATACAGAAACCTCTTTGGTTTTATTTAACTAAAGCTTTCTAATCATTACTGTTGTTAAGGGAATTGGAAAGGGATAATTTGTGCTTTTCACTCCTTATAGGAGCTCCCTAAAGGAGAGGGAAATCTAACATAACCCGCCTTGTATTTGGTGTGACACTCATCTTACTGACTCGCGCAGCCCCTGAGCAGGGGACGTTTTGACAACAYCACAAGCTGATACAAGGAGTGGGTAGCCAAGGGGTGGAAAAACTTCACWGGGTTGACTGACACAGAAAAGCACTTGTCATCCCTCCAGGATATGGCACGCTTGAACCAAGACTGCTCACCCCTAAGATGAGTGGGCGATACTGAACATTCCTGAAGTCGCTGCACAAGTCAAGAAATCAGCTCGAAACACTGAGAAAGGCTTCAGCACTTGGGTTGTTGACCCTTTCTTCCTGGACAGCAATCCATGAAAACCAGACAAGAGAATGCTGGTGGGTCTGGTTGCAGGGAAGAGAGAATATTCCAGAGCAACTGGACCAGGCTTAGACTTTCACCCAGGTCACCATAAATCTGTAGAAAATCCCTCAGACCATCCAGGAGTCATCACCAGACTTGCCTTTAAAGAGCTTTCACTGAAGGGACCATTTCAGGTTTCTTGCCTGTTGACCTSACTTTAATCACACTTGCTTGATTGTTCAGCTCCTAATTCCAGCTAATTCTAATGCAGTATCAACAGAAATAGCTTGATTATAGTCAATGCTGATTTACTGTTATAAGAAATTGGTCCACTGGCTTCCTTAAAATGATTTTTGATTTATTTTGAAGTTTATGGGGGTGAAATCAGGGCTTGTCTCTTCTTTGCATTGAAGTTTCAAGCTGCAAGCCTAATTTTGAAAGGAAGTTGACAGAAAAGTTCTTCTGCAATATGTAGATTAGCAAGGCAGAAAGTGTSCCAGTTAGCATTAAATTTATCCACACTCCCCTCCTTCTGCCTGTCTTAATCTACCATATCACTTAACCTACTCCTTCGATTAGTAAGAACTGGTTCAGGTTGCGTATTTTCCTTTCAGAATTCCTTTTAGTGTTCCAAAATCACATTAAAATTGGTAGTAAACACACACACACAATCTTGCCTGTAGGGATTGCTACTTTCCTAAAATTTTACATGTTATTATATATGAATGAAAATAAGAGCAAGTTCAAAGCCTAACCAGCACATTTAAGAAATTGTTTTAATAACCATCACAGGCAATGATAAAAATACCAACCAGACTCCAGGCTTAAGGGAGCAAAAAGGACAGAAAGAACAGTTGAAATACAGTAAATAAGAGTTATAAGATTTCCCCTTGTGTATTCTCACATTATTTCCCTCTCTCTTAAAAATAGTACATCTCTGTTCTGAAATTGGAAGCTTGTATCCCCTACTTTCCATAGGTATTTCTCTCCCAAAACATGTGTTAGGTGTTAATTTTAACCCAAGAAAAAGCAAGTTAATGCTGGTTAAAATATTAAAATGAGTTCTAGTTGACATATTTAAGAAGCAATTTTTTTTGAATATTCRTTTACATTTGAATCCTACAGAAATAGATATGATAAAAAAAATGAGACAAATTGGCTATTTGGCCAGCTCTCTCCTACACAGACTCTTAGCGAAAAGTAAGCACCAGAAAGCACAAACTCCTTACTTCATGGGAGAGTATGTTTTACCCTGAAGCAAGAGATCCAATTATGGTTAGCATCATTATCCAAGGTCAGAAATTATTGAGTACCATTATGAGTTCATCCAAAGTATTTACCTCCATGGCCTCCAGCCATCCTGAATTCTGCTAGGTGACAATGTGCTGTCTTGTTGCCTTTCATTTAAGACGGACCCCAAGCTAAACATAGTCAGAAAAGTTTGGATCCAAGGATTTGGGTCAGCTCAGTTTCAATTCACAGGAGATCTTTCRTTTCAGAAACTCTTATTTTCTTCTCCCAGGCATCTGACCACAAAGCACTAAGAACACCCAACTAAAAGCCCATGGAAGAGCATCGCCAACCTCGGCTGATCCCACCTGCTGCCTCGGGACGTCACTGGAACAAGCACCGGAACAAGCACCGGTCACTGCTCTGACAAACAGACTGGACACGTTTCTGGTTGTTAATACTCTTGGCAGCTCTGCAAGGCAAGTTAAGTCCTACAGGTCGGGATTTCACATGTACCTCACTGAGTTAAGTGCAGCAGTCAYGTTAAACTCAGATCACTGCTGCAGTGCTGACTTGGAGGGCACCCCACGGTCACCCTTCCTCTACAACCTGTGTGTTGACACAGTGGAACCGATGTGGCGGCACGTCAACAGGTGGGCACCCAGCTGCACTGTGCTCTCAGCAAAAAGGGCCTGAACTAGAGAGGAGACCATTGGCAGAAGGCTACTGGCAAAAACATTACAAGGATATTTTAATTATTTTGAAAAGGAGGCATTACAAATTTAATCAAAAGTTTAAGCAGAAATATGTATATGGTAGGATACAAAAGTCATAGACACAGAGGGAAGCTGTAGCAATACAAGGCACCAGGCATTGTGATTAGCAATAGTACTGTTTACAGCTCTGTATTAGATAATTTTGTTTTTAAAACATTTTTATATTTCTTTCCATGATACATTATTAAAGGACTGGGCATTATGAATAGACCAAGACTACCCTGAATTCAGGCCCAGGGTGGTAAAAGTCCTTCTGAGAGAAGCCTGCACCTTGACAGAGCCATGGTGGTGGGTAAGAAGGGTGACACCCATGTTGAACTTTCCTTTGCTTGGGCCCAGCACTGGTCCCGACCTGAAGCACAGACACATGGGACACAGTGACACAAGTGTCAGCAAAGCCACCCAATCTAATAGCGCGCAGGCACAGGAACTTACTTGAAAGGCTTGATGTCACACCCACGACGGGCAACACGACACGCATGATGCCTGAACCCAGCCTGCCATTAACAGTCGTGTGAGATACTGGAATCCTCCACCTGCCCCTCTGCTTTGCCCATCTCCAGCAGGCAGCAGAGCCRGTGGCACGGGATGGAGAGCAGCTCCTCAGGCCTGGTCCCTCACGCTGCTCCCAGCAGGACGGGGCAGCACCTCTGCTTCCTGCAACTACAAAAGCTCCTGAACAGGCATTCACCATCGGGAAGSCTGGCACGCTTTGAAGCGGTCTTAAAAGAAGAATATTGACCACGTGTCTCTGCTGAAGAAGGAACTTCAAGCTACGAAGAACAGCGTGAAAAAATTTAAATGTAGTTATATAAGTCTTTAATTAGTTCTGACTTCTTGGAAGTTTAAAGAGTGTCTACTATCCTTATATTAATATAATTTTAAAAATTATCTCACAGTCAATTCTGAAATACTTAAAAGGATTTATTTTTTAATTAATTTTAACATATAAATGAATTAATATAATTGTTCATTTCAGAAAGTTAATTCTGTACTCAGAAGAGGGGATGCTGTAATTTTRGTGCCACATAAACTATTCTTTACAGATAATAAAGTTGAATTTCTGTTTTAATTATCAAAGCCATATAAGCAAAGTTTTGGCAGATGAAGAATACTTTCATCCATGCATAATTATGAATCACCTGCCTTGGCAAGGCAGGTAGGGCTTGCATTTCTACAGCTAGGAATATCCTACCAAACACATCTTTTAAGTCAGGGTAATTTCTGCCAAGACAAAGGCTTAATAGGTAAGAACTATTTTAAATGAATAGGTGACTAACAGTGTCTGAAAGTTTTGAATGTCCAACTTTAGCCTGCTCAATAGGACCTCTAGTTGCAGATTTTCAACACTGCTWTGAATAAAACCCAAAGTTGAATGCCCAAGCCTATATACCTTAARTCAGTAGTTGATGGAGAATCAGCAGAAATAAGCAATTAAAAATCAAAAAGCCTTGCCTAACTGCTAAAAAGCTGTCATAAATTGATGAATGTAAAACACACTCTTTGCTTTGGGAGTTTTGGATCACAGAGCATCCTTCTAAAACACCACTTGGTCACTTAGCTACTTTAAAATGCAACATAGCTCCTGCACAAGAGAGCAAGACATCAGCTAGTTTGCACCAACGGTGTCCAGACTTCCTCAAGAAAGGCACACAAAGGAAGGTTGCAAGGCAATCTCCTGGATGATGTATGTTACTTTCATAAAACACATWCACAGGGCATACATATGGGATAGGCCAATCCACAGGGATGCAGAGGAAAGCAACATTTGACCTGTCAGGCTGAACTAAATGCCACGATCACAGAGCCCAGTGCCTCACTCCTTGGGCAGGTGCCACGTGCCCTTTAGGTGCAGGACTCTCCACAGACTCAAGAGCACCAAATAGCCGCCCGGGAGGCCCGCGAGCTGCTGCTCTGATTCAGCTTGTGCTGCTACCAGACATAAATCAAACTCCGTGCGTGCTGCTGAGACAGCACGGGCTGGGCTCCACACAATTCCTGYGCTGGGAGGGAAAGCAAGGAACAGCCTTGACAGGGTAGTTGATGCGGTACTCCGAGGAAAGCTGGAAGCCACAGATGAAATCGTGATTACRGGGTGGCTGGAAAGTAAATAACGCTGCCATCAAAAAGAAGCACAATTGGATGCCCGACAACAAGGGTGATTCACAAGATGAGCCAATTTCCAAAGACAAAAGATGAAAGGAATGTCCAAATCCAGTCTCCAGTAACAACAGGAGAATCAGATACTAGTCGATAGCTAAAACTGTGCAAGGCAAAATAGCTGCAGAGAAAATACTGGATTTTTAGCTTGATTCTTATCTAATTCACATAGATTGAGTCAGGAATTGTTCCCTGAAGTCACTACAGTTGTGCTTATAAACACAAGAATAAAATTAGAAGCGAACTCTTGCCACATCAGATCCTGCCACCAAAACCCACGGGGAATGTGCACTTTTCCATCYGAGAGACCCTTCTAGCTGATCAGCCCCACTCAAGTTTCTACGTCGCAGAGCAGTGCAATAATTAGACTGCGTACAGATAAAAGAATCATCATGTCTATCTTTAGTAAAGCTGTTCAGGAATTTTCTGTCTGAATACTTCAGAGGAGGCAGTGCGGCGTCTCAAGGAAAAAAATCTGAATTTTTGAAGGAAAATATCCTTTGGATAACAGAAAGGTTTAATTTCTGAGGAAATGTAAATATGCACACACACGTCCTTAAAATGAGTCTAAAGGTTTCTCTCTGCATTCTCACAAGTGGTGTCTGTAGGGTCACAAGGAGTATCCTAGTTTCCCTGGGGGAGCCTGCATCCCTCAACGTGCTCATTCCCATTGAGGGAGCAGTAGCCAGGCCCARTTTCCCCTCAGAGGCACCGCTCCAGTGGATGGCAGTGGCTCCTGGAGCCTGGATGCAGCCGGGCTGCCTCGTGCTGACGACACAAAGCATTTTAAAGGGTTTGTCGATGAAATCCCTACTTAGTCAACCCCAATCCCCTCAGATCTCTTATTACAGGGGGCCTTCTGTTCTTAACATCTGGACAGGCACAGCCTCCGCTTACACTGCTGGATTGGGAGGYTCAACAGACAGGCCCTCCCTACCCGTGCCTGTGGGAAGCGCCTCYGTGCGGCCCCTGTGCCCCAGCGGGGCTCAGGAGCGGGTGGCACCGCAGCCACCTTCCCACCATGCTCCAGAATTGGCTGACAGGTCACAGCCACTGTCCCCAAACTCAGTGTCACAGCCTGCTCGYGTTCCCTTCCCCAACCGCCCAAGGTATCTGCAGACATTCCTCTTACTTTCCCTTTCATTTTCATTTCTAGTTCCTCCTCTTTAGCTACACCAGCTTTGCTAAAAGCGTTTTAAGTTTTTCCATTCTTGCAGTATTTTTGTGTTGGAAGGCTGACAGGAAAGTTGCTGAGATTTYCTTTTCGCAACAGGGGCTGATATTTTCTGCTGCTTTTAAGAGACAAAGAGTATCATTGCTCTCCGTTTGCTCAGCCCACATACAGAAATGAGGAAAATAGTCATTTCTGCCAGCCCTATTTTTTAAGTTTTCTACAGTTTTGCATTGAGCTCTTCTGTGGCAAGGGCCTAGGGCAACGAGTAAATGAGGCCTTTACCGGGCATGCTTTTGCCTCACTCAGTGTCAAGGTGTTTGATCCACAAGGCACCGAGGTGTCCGCACAGGAATCTCGCCTCACCGGCTGCTCGGGAGCCTTACGCCGCGCACGCCGGTGCCTCGTCTGCAAAGCAAAATACGAGCTCCTGRGATTTATACTTCCACTCTCCTCAAGCGAAGTCCTTGGTAGTTTGCTAAAAAAAAAAATTGAAGCAGGGAACAAATACTAGAACATCARCCAGCATTTGTTAGCCAGTATTTTTAATGACAAACGTTTCATTCAAAAATGCTAAGACACATTGRTGGATATATGTTTATGGGGATGTTAAATACCCTGGGAATGACAGAGTCAAGCAGCATTTCTCCACYGGATGCAGTTCCCACACAGGAAGAGCCCCCTGCAGCAGCTGGGCTTGAAGGTACCTTCCAGGTGAGGATATTGAAGCAAGACTCAGACACGCTGATAGGAGACTGCTCCCAACATACAATTATTATAATCTCCAGCTTATTGATGAGATAACTGAGTTAGAAATTTATTAAAGGTTTCGGATTTTGGACCTCCACCCAAAACACCCGCTCCTAACCCTGTGCATTAATCCTTGATAACCACTCAGATTCTCAGCAAAGTTCCTTGATCCAACTAAGCACTCCTGCATGTGACACTAATGCACCCCGAGGTAGGTGGATGTCGACATTACTCCCATGACCATGTGCAATTCACTGTATTACCCTGCTGCCCTTATTATAACAGAGTGGTGTCATTAAAGCTAATCCTACAGGGACTCACGGGAGCGTGTGACCAGAATGAAAGAGATAGGGCATAGTTCACGAGCCTCCAAAGCAGCACTTCCCTGCAGCTCGCTTTTAACAGCAAGAGCCTCATTTTAATAAAACAAAAACTTTTTACTTGGATAAATACTGGCTGCTTCAGAAAGACACTCTGCTCTCAACCCTCCCCAGCTAAATGCCACCATGGCTGTAAGGGCCAACCACGTGTGCAGGCAGGCTGGGAACTGCCCCCACAAATAAAGAGCACAGCGTGAAACACTGACTTTTTCCCCATCAAAAGGGGCTCGGAGGCAACTGGACGGCTTGGATCAGGCCAAGGACGGGCCTTTCTTTGCTTTCAAAGTGCACCGTGGTGAATAGAGCAGCCCGTGTGGCCCTGGTGTCAGGGGGACGCGCTGCCACCCACCCCGGCCCACGCAAGGCACTTAAAGACTGGGCTTGGGGTCTGCTTGGGGGTTTTGTTTCGTGTTTTGCTGAAGAACTTCTTTAAGGAAAGCCTGAACACAATCAAACCTCTCATTAGCTTTTTTAACAGCACTCCCTGTCCAACCTGCCACCCCCACATGCCAAATAATAAACGCCAACAATTACCAGAGAAATCCTGTCACATCACAGAATGTCTTTGTTAAAACAGCACTAAGGAACTAAGTGCTTTAATTTTATTAAAATCAGTACATTAAATATATTTTTCTACATGTCACATTCATTTTCTCTTTTTTATTTTGGGCTAAAGTGGCAAGAATGCAGAAAAATCCATTTCCACCTTGCTTACACTTACAGCTTCATTCACTAGTTCTTTTTGACTACACAGGTCAAAGTAAAGGGCAAATCATGGAAATACTATTCATAAACACTTGTAAAATGATGAAGTATGCACACTATTTCACTTTCAAGATTGTTCTTTTTAAATAAAACCTGCAGGATTTAASCTACATTGTAAGATAAGAGGTTCTCCAAAAAGTCCAGCTTATTTTTTTTATCACAGCTCAGACAGAAAATAATTTTACAGAGGTAGGTGACATCTAGGCAACGTATTGCAAATAAAGGTATTCTATCAAGATTATCAATTTTGCACTCCATTTCAGCTTAAAGGGGAAGTACTTCAGCAATCAGAGCAGTGGCTTTGACCTCCATTTCAAAACACAAACACACAACCCAGAAGGACATCTTGTTCTCTGAGTGTCCTCTATCTATTCACTTTATAACCGATCCACATTCAGGACAAAAGATCTTTACTAATAGCATAACACACAATGTGTTATTTAGAAGATATAAAAGAATAAAAGGTTTTTAGTCTTCCTACCTCAAGGCAATTTGATTTTGAGAATTATGATATCATGCTTAAAATTGATATGCAGAGAAAAACTCTATAAAGTCAGAATAAACTAGCCATAGATCTAACCAAAGCTGAAACAGTAAGGTATTATAAAGTTATTTTAAAACCACAAAAAGTATATCCTTCAYGTATGGTAAGTTTTAGTTTTTAAACATAAGGCAGAGATGACAGGGATATTACTTTCTATAACTGATCCCATAGGACTACCTGTAGAATTGGTAGGAGCTTAATATTTCATAATTGTTTCACCCAAGCATTCAACTATAAAACACCTCTGTCACTGCAGGCGTGACTGCCTTGTCTTCAAATAAAGATGAGCACTTTGGCATATAACACTTCTCTAAGCTGCTGCCAACATCGAAAGCCTCCAGAGCAGTAATAGACATTGCTTATGCCAGAGGTTTAGGGAATAATAGCTATGATCTTCCAACTAAAAACCCATGGGGATCTAATTCCATTGGGGCTAACAGATAGACTCTCCTTTGACTTGAATTATTGAATTACATCGATTCCCTTGTTAGATTATCTGACATTGAAGAAAAGTAAAATTCTGAATCTTGTTAAAGTACATGGCTTCAAACTATTAACTTCCAGGAATGTATTGATTAAAATATCCATTAAACCCATCATCACTCATTAAAAAAATATGTTCTGTGAAGTACATTCTACAAACATGTTTGTGTACTTGCATTAAAAAAAAACAAGGACCTTTAAAAGGTTTATCTGCCCTCATTGGAAAGCTTATTTCCCAAGGCACCCCAGCATATGAAACAACACTGGACTCTTTCCCTTTATCTGAGGTATCCAAAAAGCTGTGACTGCGCCTGGAAAGAACATTGTTTTGTGCCTATGTAACTTCTTACTGACATATTGTTTGAAGGGTCTTGTTTTGAAGCTGGTCCACATCACTCAGAGGGTGGAACTCAGTGTCTAAAGGGATAAGCCCGAATACAACAAATTCTAATGAAATTCCCGCTCATATTCTGAAGACCGAGAGAGATATCCTAAGGAGTGTGAAGGCCTCTCTTGGTTTAGAAACATCTCCTTCCTCCTCTCCCTCTTCCCTCCAATTGCATCATAGGCTATATATTCAGAGGCCAAAAGATAAGGGAGGCAAAGGGAATTTTTTGGTTTTAAATATCAGTAAGCAATACTTGTAGGCTAAATCATGRAAAAAACATTCCATGTGAAGATTACAATCTGAAGCAGATGGGAAAARCAGCATAACCAGGCTGTGCTAGGAATGTTATCCTAAACCCTTTTTGTACCTCTTGGTCCAAAGTGAAATAATTGAAACACTTCCTTTAAACACACAGAACTCCAAATTCCTTCTAATAATGCTGGGAGGCAAGGAGAAGTTGTTTTAAAGGAAATCAGGGTCAGTTTTTCCAAGTTTTCAGTCCTGAATGCCTATGRGAAGAGTCTGGAGCACAACAAAAAGGAAAGCAAGGACCTCAGCGGGCAATGGAGTGGGTACAACAGCACTCGGATRTGATCTGCAACAGAGAAGGCCAAAGGGACCAGAGGGCACACGTGGTAAGAGGTGCCTGACAGCAATAAGATGGTGCAGGGGTTGGGGAACACCACTACCCCGCTCTGCCAGGCTTAGCTACATGCAGCCCCAGGCCATCCTGCACAGTTTTTTAAGGCAGTTGAAGGCACTGGACTCTCACAACATCTCTGCCAATTTGTTAATAAATAATAGCTGGCAATTAGCAACAAACAGCACTCAGATGCTGCCAGTTACATCTGTGGATGATGCACTTGAAAAAAGTTACACAAATGCTATTCAATATGAAGCTTCAGTGGTCACTGGGCTGCAAAATGCTGCTGTTGAGGGAGCAGGCTGGCACTGAAACGCTACGCGGGCAGCGCTGGCCCCGCGATGCCTCCTATGGTACAAACCAGAGCAAGAAACGGGACGTGTCAGCCTGACGGTGCCATGAGTTTGTGTGTTCAAGACATACTGCAAACGTCATCCCTTTCTGCTCTCCACCTGCAGAGGAACAGGGAGGCAGCAACACCTTCCCGCAGAGCCAAAGCTGTGCCTGGAAGCCAGAAATACCCGCCGTGGCAGACCACCTTGCCACCCCGGGGAAAGCACACTTGCATCTGCCTGCATTAATGCAAGGCTGAACCTAGTGCACTGCATAAATGCAACACTTAGGGCAAAGGAGCATTCATCTCCACACTCGGCCACGTCTTTGCCCAAGGTTCACAATCGCTCACATTTCCCTAAGCTTCCAGCMCYCAGTKTCCTGGTGCCCCGTTACCTTCCCGTGCTGCAGCACCCTGGGGAACCGTTTCACTCGTKACTTGTGAGTGACCAGGTGCAGTGSGGCGAGCAAAGCTTCACTGGGTAGTTGGAGGCTCTGGTTGAAGAGCCAGACCATGAGTGACTGAGCAGCCACTGAAAACTCAGCTCTGCCCCTGCCCTTGCAGCTGCCAAAGCCAAATCCACCCTCTCCCAGGCTTCCAAGCACCAGGCTCAGCAGGAMGAGCGGTTAAAAAATAAATAAAAAATAAAGGGCAGTTTTATTACCAAAACCCAAGAAGMAGCTTCCTCCCCAGAAGAAAGCCCCTGTAAAAGTCAAAGGAATGAAAATGGGTTTCACCATCTCTCTCAGCTTCGCTCTCTCAGTATTGGTTCCATCACCAGTCATGGAGCGTTCTGAGCACTTGACATTGTCATGTTTACTATTTAATGCAACAGTTCAATATCTGCGAGCATTTCCCAATCACACACCCACAGTACAGCTATAAAAATTCCTTGTTATTCTCTGCTATCATTTGAAAACATTAACTAAAAATAAATCTAGAATATGAACCCAATAAATTCAAATTCAATACACAGAAAAAACAATTAATTTACAGTATGTGCCATTTCTGTTTCTCTTTCAGATGATAATACAATAGTGTATACATTCACCACAGTGCATCAGCAATTTTTCCCTTGCATCCTCCACAGTAAAACCAGCATTTCTGATTAGATGACCGCAGCCATCCATAGCTATCACACACCAAGTTCTAAYGCAATGCAGAGTGATCCTGGACAGCTTAGGTAAGATTTTAATTACAAATTTGGTACTTTCTTCTGGATTCACTTCTTGTGCAAACCCACCAAACTCAGTGACATGTTCCCATAGGATAACATGCTGCTATTTAGGATGCGCAATTCCTCTAGCAGTGTGGCTTTGGGGAAACTTAAATATCACAGAAAGCTGTCATACTGTGATGACTAGACAGACATTTAAAATGCACATCATTAGGAGCACTGCTTCTTTACAATTACACTTTTATGACAGAAGATAGAGTCAGTAAATAAATACTTATTCTTACCACGAGACTGCTGTCCAGAGAAAGTCTTTTCCCAAACTCCCTTTTCTGCAGCTGTCTTTTCTTCTCCATAGCTGAAGTTACTTGTTTTCCTTCTGATCCACTGRAGATGTCAGACTGTTTCCAGCATCACTGCWAAATAAATAAATAAATAAATGCACATTTCAATATCCTACTTAACAGTCTCTGCCTTTCATCATTAACTTCGTAATAACCCAGCAGTTAATGACTTTGCATCTCTGGTAGGCTGTGTTCCAGGAACAAGTTTTCTCTGCCAAAAAACCTAAACTGTCCAGAAATAAATATGTTTGGGTACTTTAAAAAATAACAACAAGAACAATAATTACCATAAGTAAATAAATAAAGCCCTGACTTTTTTTCCACAAGGCTTGTAGAGCCAGTGAGCTACCTGGGCCAGCAGGAGAAGGCTCCTTTCATTTTAATTGCACCCCTCCATACGCCGAGCTTGTTGGCACATCTGTGCAGCTCCTAGGATGCATGAATTTTGGAYCTAATCCCGAGAAGTTCTAAAAGCTTTCAGCTCCCATTATCCTTAATGAGACACAAATGCCCTCAGCACTTTTCTTGCATTTTTAAGGTCAAAGATTCTGCTGCGATAATCAGAAACTCTTACTGCCTCAACAGAGCAGCCGGGGAATTTCACCTAGTAAATCCATAACGGAAGGAATTAATCTTTCCRGTTTTGTAGGATTTGGTTATCCCTGGATGATACTTTCTAGAAAATCATGCCATAATTTACAAGTAGCAGTTCCTGGCGATGGACATATTTTAACTGGCGTGTTAAGAATGTAACACTTGTCCTGCCTGACTCCGGAGCACAGCAAAGTYGCTGAAGTTATTCGACATTACGATGCAGAAGTAGAAATCAGAACCTAGCAGCTGGCATACCCATGAAAGTAGAACCTAACACAGAATTTCTCCTGTAGCTCAYAGAGACTACATTCAGTGTGTCAAGAGACAACATCCGATAGCTGCTCATCTGGGCTAACGCAAAGGACAACAAATGTCCACTGCAAAAAAACCTGCAAGAGTTTGTCCACCATTTTCAGTCAAGATCAGCTGCAGAAGCCTTTTCAAAAACATAAATCCACCAAGGCTGTGATATTCATAYGGTGCTATTCAGCCTACAGCAATTCATTGCATTTGACTGAAAATTAAGACTAAGCAAAAGGCCAACATGTCTAAAATGTTCCTTATCCCTTGTGCTCGCTGTGAACAGCCCCTGCACTTGCAAACACAAGCTGTGCTTGCCTTTGGCTGCAGGATAGCACACCTGGCATCTTCCACACAACCTTGTCAATGCCCCCAGATGTGCTCACGTGCCTGTGGATACACTTGACTTGTCACRCACCCGTGAAGGAGCCCATCTGTTGTCGCGGCAGTATCAAGATCATGAAGAAGATGCTCCATTTTTTCCCAAAACTGCTCCRGAATGGTCTGCCACAGGGCCATAGAGGTTCCAGGGACTTTCTAGCAAAACCTTAGCCATGGGGAAACCAGAACTGGGCCGGCTACTAAGCTGCTCCAGGGTTAAATCCAGGCATCTATTAAACACCAGCACCTGGTCTGTCTTCTGCTTGTTTGGCACTTCTGGTTTACACTTRTGGAGAACTAGAATTCAGCTTGTTTTCTCCGAAACGCAAATAAATTAGTGTCTACACACCTAAGTCWAAACAACACCTACACTGGTGGGAAAAATCTCAGTTTTCCCTCTGGATCTGTTTGCRTGTTTGTTTTGCAGGGTTATCTGCTTGCTGTCACTGTGAAACTTTCAGCACTATTTAATTCTGACACAGAGCCATGTCACATAAACACCATCGCTTCCCAATCAGCTCTCATGTCTCCAACGTCAGACTCTGCCAGACCTTAACAAGCACACAGGCAATTTATTAGGCTGTTCTGGTGARGGTGCCATAACCCAGCAAGCAAAGGAGTTTAGGTAACCACTAACCGTCCTTCCTCGTGGTGGCTGGAGGGCATCACATGCTTCTATCAGGCTGCTAGTGAGGGAGAGCTGCTGCTGGAGGAATTGYCCTATAGAAGGTCAAGCATTTCATATGAGTAAATGCCTGAAATCTCTGCAGATATTCAGCAGAATCACCCCAACTTGTAGTTTACTTAAGRGAAAGGATTCTTATTCCTATAGTTTACATGCCATGCTGCCTTAGGCACAAGAAGTGGATTTATTATATCCCATACAGCCCTATTTGGGCCACCAAGGATCTCTCCACAAAGAGTTAACAGGCTAAGGCTCCACCCAGTTAAAGGTTTGAATGAAAGGTATTTATCAAAGATAGAGCAACAGATCACATGTATCAACACGTAGCGGTGCCTCAACACACCCAACTCWGAGGTCTTCAGAGAAAACTGATCATTACAGCGAATGATTTCAAAGAAAACTGGTCATTACACTGAAGTAGCACTTAATATAGAAAAAAGCCTTCCAGAGTGGATGGCCGTTTCTGCGCATACTTCTGGCACCACAGAAAAATGAACCTCTCAGGTAAACCCACCGTCCCCTGAGAAACCTACAGACCAACCAAAATAATTCAGGCTGGAGCTAGCACCCCTCCTAGAGCTCAGCACAGGAGACTGGCTGCCCGGGAGGACCAGTCCTGAACTGCAAAAGTCCTGAGAATCAGTTTGCACAATGATCAGAAACACTGTTTTTGTACTACCAAGAGATTAGGACAGAAATGTATAATGTTTCTTTGACYGATGTACTCGCTCCTTTCTCTCAGACAGGAGAGACCCACAAGCAGCCTTCACAYCCGACCTTCCATTCAGCTTGGCCAACTTGTGAACATCTACTGCAAAGCCCCTCCTGTTCCTGGTGCTCCGCTCGCATCCGCGTGCTGCTCAGGCTTCAGGGCCACATCTCACACTCCTCTGGGCAGGCCCAGGGCAGGACTCTTTAGAAAAGACCTGCAGAGCCACCCATGCTAAGCCTGAGGGGAGAGGCACTCAGTGCTTAACCCTGTGTCACAAGCTAAACGAACGCAGGTCCCAGATGTCTGCCTCAAATCTTAGTAGATGTTCATTGAACTTAGGGAAGAAAGGACTGTAAGTACTTGGAAGTCTTGGGGGGAAGACCGAAGTGGGACCTTGCTTCTCTATGGTTCTCCCTTGCTGTTTATACAGCCAACAAGCCGGGGGCATCAGCATCATCTTCAAATGCAGTAACTTTAGTACTCAATACAACAGCGTTCATTACTTCAGGAGATGGCTCTGACACTATGCCCTGAAGAGATTACGTGATTAACATAGAAAAGCACTGTCTGCAACCCATGAAAGAAACTTCTTGGATTATCCGTCCTACATTTCTAGTAGTAACAGAATATGATTGATGCATATTGCTTTTGCAGATAAAAAAGTATCACGTTATATTCCTTAGATAAGCATCCAAGGTATTTTCAGGCAGTTTGAAACTGTGCAGTTGCATTTCAACATATGCCAACATACACCAGCTGGGGACTAACACATAGTAAATCTTCTCAAAACAGGAAATAGGTTGTATTTATTTTTCTCTCTTTCAAATTAGGATGGATTTAGCAGTTATGACAGCTAACAAAAACGACACCTCTGGAAAATAATGTCTTTTTTATACATAAATTCAGACTAGATACCACGCAGGCAGAGAACAGGCTTCRCCACCCTCTGCTCAACACACCTTACCGACAGCGGAACGCCCGCGGGGCAGCACCGCTTGTCACTCAACAGCCTGGTTGTCCTTYGGCGGTGTTAACAGGAGGACAGGGCTTGTGAGGAGGACATCACCCTTTCAGGTACCRCGAGCCCAAGACTTACCAGCAACCACAATTCAACACTTCTTCCGACTTGGCCAATTCCACAGGCTTCCTTGGAAGCCGTGAAGGAGAGAAACCCGACCGGTATCAGCCCTCAGAGAGGGAAGGAAAACAACACGGCACTACTAGCAGAGGCCAGCTAGCACTTACAAGAAAGTAAAGCCTTTTATCCATGCAAACCTTATTCAGAAGGTGAAAGATTTCATGTCGCTATTGATCGCTGCAGTGATTCAGTTTCTGGACAACCTAAATTTAAACGAACCTCCCTCCTTATCTCGCAGTTGAGTCCACTGTTACAGAGCTGCCTTCGCTGTGACAACTCCAACACCAACGCCTACATGCTTGGCTTTGCTGTGGTCACAGTAAGAAAATGAGTAGAAAAAGCTTTAAGTAGAACATAAACTGCCTRGCCCTTTTCCAAATGGGAATTAAAACACTCCAGAGTTAGGGAGCTCACATGTAGTGAATATATCAATGATGCAGCAAAGTCATCCTGGGCCCTGGTCAGTCAGAAATCCTAGGTATGCACCAAGTTCTTTGAGTATTCCTTGTCTTTTCACACAGTACCAGAGTAAAACCAAGGGAGCAGYTCCCGCACAAAACCCCACCTTTGCAAAGGATGAGAAAACTCTGCCTTGCAATTAAAAACCAATCCATGAACGCGGTTTCACTACCACACCCTCAGCTCTCCCTCTCCTGGTATTCAGCCTGCGCACCACTTCCAGCAATGAAATGAAAAAATAATTCCAAAATGCTCTCGAGAGCCCATGTTGCACACAACAACGCTGGGGAGGCAGAGAGCCCCAGTGACGCCCATGTTTACGGGGTTTTAGGGCCAGTTAACMGTGTTCTGCTCCCCTCGCCGCGCGTGGGGCTGCCCGGCCAGCGCTCAACGCACACAGGTATTTGCTTAGGCTGGTCAGGGGTTTGTTAGCACTAACGTATGCGCTGTACGTTCACACCCTCTGGATTAGGCCGTGGCGGAGATAAGCGAGCGGCGTTCTTGCAGGGAGGAATGCGCCATGTGCTGGCATTAATGAGTTAATTAAATTAGAAAAATTCCGATGCAGGAACCTAGAATGCTTAAATGAGTCGAATACTATGGGAATTAAAAGGCAGCTAACGCAGCACTACTGCGCTGTGCCGCCTGCCTCTCTCRATAGCCTGATTGGCTTTGGAGAGTTATATTAAAGCAAAATATTTCAGGCCAAACTGCTCAGATGAGTCTGGGTCCTGGGTTTCAGTTTTCCCTTGGAAGAACTATTTCAGACACTCTGAACATCTCACAACCTTTACAAGCCTTCAAAGGATATAGCAACCATAGCAGTAGTTTATAGACCCAAGCACGTCCTGCGAGTTGCTCTGTGATCCAAAACACTCCCTAACCCAGAAGTTCTCCAAGTCCGTGGGCAAATCTTTCCCTAATCAAACACAATGACAAGATAAAGCATTCCCAGGGAAGCAGGGGAAGGATGGGGTAAGACAAGGAACCATGCATGACTCTGATGCGTGGCAGTTTACAAAGAAAACTGAAGGCAGAGGATCAAAAAACGTGGGTCCCCTCTGTCTGGACAGGGAACAGCAAAGCACACAGGAAGGTCAAATACCATTTTTGGCTAGTGATCACTTTCCAAGAAGGAACAAACTCTTAGCACAGAGTGCTAGAAATATGGCAATTAAAATTATCAGCCACTAAACTGCATTCTGCATAAGCACACATGTCCATACAACTTGGCGCTTTCTTCMTGCAGACCTCCTTCCATTCCTTCTCCCACCAAAATAAGCGGGAAACCTTTCAATGGCATTGCTCCTAGGATCTAMACAAGCTAATCTTATGGGATCGAATTTAGCAAATCTAGCAGCATGCTCAAAATAACATACATCAGAAAACAGAGAATATGGCACTGTTATTACTATGACAGCTGTCAAGATGAAATGCATGGAAGAAGTTCAAAGTTTTTTATCTGGGTATCTCATGAGGTTAATTAAATGGATGCATGCATTCATTTAGGAGGGTAAAGTGGGTTGCAGTAACATAAAATGAGAGGGCACAAGATTATGTTCTTTCAGCAATAACCAGATTGGGTTCAACTGATACCACTTCCATAGCCTAGAATAGGCACGATTCATTTGATGCCATTTTCAGCTCTCATTTTATTTCTGGAAAAAAAAAAAAAAARRAARRAAAAARAAAGAGAGACTATGAACATTTACAGACTACCATAATCAAAGCTTTAACCTTTTCAGCATTTTGTATTTTGATTAGCTGTCCATTTTTATCATGAACTTCCATGGGCCATGCTGCAGGGAGGAAAAGATGAGCCAGTAAATTACACCAAGGAATGCTGAAAAGTTCAGAGGACTCCCCTTCCCTGCTTGCTTTTAAGGAACATATGAAGCATTCACATCGTGCAATAAAGTTACTGAGACAAAAATGAGGAAAGATAAGCAGACACAAAGCATGAATCTGTTGTCAAGACAGCAAATGGTAAGCAACGGGGGAAAAAATGGATATATTACAGTGTTATCACCAATAAAAGGACAGGTTATGACAGTGGTGTTTGTGTATCCTTACTTCCACTTCCTGCACTGAAATCAAACCTTTGTGAATGCTGTGGGACCTGTATCCAAAAGACGATATTTTAGCAAGATAGGGTTTTTTCAGGCTAAGATCAGCAGAGCTAAAGCTTCCATTTCTTGGGCGAGTGTTCTAATCTCTCATTACTATAGGYTACTTTTTACTATATGCTATTACAAATTCATGTGATACAGGTTACTATATGATGAAGACGTTTAGCCTCTCCCACCAACGTTTTGCTCTTTAGACTGTTCCTGTGCAAATGACAAGGCCGGAACCCGGCTACGGCATCGATACCTCTGGGGACACCCACACACCTCGTCTTACCTGTGAGACGCGACTGAGGCCATTCCCAGGATCCGAGGGAATCYGACTTGTMRGCAGACACCAAAGGGTTACCTGGCRATTTCTGAAGTTCAAAACCAAACGTCCCRTAAGATACCTCAGGYGTTTCGTGGTTTGAGGCAGGCAAGATCAGAAACACTAGACACAACTCATCTAACTTGAGCATCATTATTAGATCTTGCCTTCTCTTATAGAAAAATATTGATTGTATCAAAATGTTAATGTTTCATCAAATGTTAATGTTTTATCTAAATGTTAAAAACTAAAGAGGAGGTCTTAGCACACAGTATTTTCATGTCAGTACATAATTGGATCGCATAGGAAAAAATACATGACAACTCAGCATTTGAACTATATCTAAAAGAGTTTCAATACTAAGTTTCAAATGACAAACCAAACTTCCTGCATGTGGAAGCTTTCACATAATTATGATGTTTTTAAACAAATCCATTTCTAACACAAATGAACTACCTAAGAAGCCCCTGGACAAAACCCTTGGACAAGCCCCTTTCTTGTTACAACTTGTCAGACATGTCAGTGACACAGACTGAAGGGACCAATGCTGACTCTATAGCCCRCACTGCAGCCTCATCCTTATTCTCCAAGTATCATGGCTGGCTGCAGCAGTGCCAAACAGGAACCTCATTAGGTTTCACACTGAATCCCAACATCTTCACAAACGGAAGTCCTGCCTGGTTCAAGAAACCAATAAGGGGCCCAAATGAACCTTACTGGATTTGGTTCTCCCAGTAGCAGAGATGAAGGCAATGAAAGGACTTCGATTTACTAATTCCAACTCATCAACACAAGGAATAATTATAATTATCTTAACTTAGGGGCAATGCTTGGACCTCTGTCTTCATTCTACAGAGCACTGTAAAATGTTCTTGTAGCCTAAAGGAAAAATCCCAGTATAAAACAAGTATTATAAAAACATTTCCTTGGTTTCCAGTATCATCTCCACCTGTGCACACTGTCCTCAGATAATTATACTCATTTGCATCAGAGAGAATTTTTCAAAATCCAGACTGCACAATTTGTTTCTAATGAATCTGGGGCCTTGYGGGTTGTTATACGATGTCTAACATTTCACCTTGCTCTTCAGACACTCCCAGTGGGCCAGGGCCTAACTTTACATTAAAGGCAATAATTTTACAATGAAGATATTTGTTCAAGAGGAGCCCAGAAAAGCAGCTGAATCAAACTCATAATCCCCCTTTGTCATATGAATAATACGGGAGGATAAAGGACAATGAAATATGCATGATCCCTCCATGAGCTGGGAAAAGGGTAARTGAGAAAGAGCTCATTTTGCATATCTGCCTATGCTGAAAATAGCCCCTGGACACCACCCCAGCCAAAGCCAACCCTGAGTAAGAACAGAAGGGCCAGTGACAATCTCTTCTAGGGCCAGCAAAAACAAAATCGAGGCCACATTTCAAAGGGTGGCCCGGGTCATGGGAATTGAGCAAGAACACGCAGCTTCATCAGGCTGAGCAGCTCCAGGTGCTTCACACAGAGGACACCATACCTAGCTTTATAAGAAATCTTTTTCAGCCATTTCTCATTGTTCTGCCCCAAATACCTTTGCTGAGTCCTGTTAAATTGTAGTTAGCCCAGTCAGAGCTACCCCATCAGTCACCTCTCTTTGCTCCCCTTTSAACCCTTCACATGGTTCCATGACTGATCAGCCTTTACAAGAGGCAGAACCAGCCTGCTCTAATTTAAGCCAACCTAACCTCACGCCAGGATGAAATCCCCTCCACCACCCCAGCCATACAGCGGGGGGTACTCCCTACATACCAGTGCACAGGCAAAAAAAAAGCTCCAAAGATTTCTCTCCATAGTCATGTTATTCTCCTCTCAATGTGCACTGCTGTGTAATATCAAGACTGTAAAATCACTTAATATCAAAATTGCAATAGCAAGACTGTAAAAAAAAAAGAACAGAGACACATTGACTACACTCCACCTTTGACTCGTGGAATATAGACCAACTTAATGGAATTCAGCGGTAAAGCTGATTGAAGTATTGACTTGGAGGGGAAAGATGAACAAACCTGGCTATTGTAGTTTCAAACAGTGACAAGAGGAGAAGAAGATAGGAAGGAACTACCCAAGTTTGAGGGATATGCACTGATGTTAGATATGGTGAGGAATTGATTAGGGTATTGACAACAGATGGAAAAGAGAACAAGAGGGTGAGACAATGTCAAGTATTTGAAGAAATTACTTAAAGTGAAATCCAATAGAGAGTTATTCCTAAAGAACCAGCACAACATATCATACAAAATAAAAGGCTACACAAAGTTCAGTATGATAAAGTGCAAGTGATGCTGCTAAGGACGAGCGGTCTGAAAACCCTGCAGGGGATATAAAAGAAAAAAAAAAAAGGAAATAAAGTGTCTCTCTTTATACATTGCGGTGGTTGATCCGCATTAGAGCCTAAGAGGCCTTCACCTTTGGCAGAGAAGGCCAAACATCCTCTCCACGCAGCGAGCTGCCTACAGCCCCTTTCTCCAGGTTCTCGGTGTGAAGACTGCCTGTCACACACCAGCTGCCAAATTTTCCATCTGCCAGAAACTTCATAAAAATGTAAATTAAAAAAAGTTCCTGAATCTCCCATTTAAAAGGTTCATAACTCTTCTACACTTTATGTCATCCTACCAGTCTAACTCATCTGCACTCAGCTCTACCGAGTGAAATGTAAGAGAACGTATAGTTTGCTGTCACGGATAACACTGGCATTATGGATATAGTAATATCCAAGAAATACCAGAGAGATAGAAAGCAAAACAGTAAAATTCTCACACTCCTCTCGCTCAAGTGTCTCCCTGCTCAGAATGCAAACTAAAGATCGTTAAGCTTCCAAAAGTGACATGTGTGCACAAACCCAAGACATTTCAGAAGTTTCTCATTCATAAAACTGGAAAAATATTTTTGCATGCAGTACAAACTGCTGCGTTGCCACAGGATTTCTCTACTTTTTCTTCTAGAATTCACAGTAATGACTCAGATGGTTTTCCCAAGTTTTCTTCTTGGATGTGATGATGTACAGGCTTAGGAAAGACTTTTAGTGTTGCAATTTACACACCTTCAAGATTTGTTGGAACAAGGGAAAATAAATGCTGTTTGGCCAATAAATTTGGCTGATTAAAAAAAAGAAACATACTAGTTTAAACAGGGAAGGGAATCATGTTAATATACTCCATGCTTTAAATGATGTATTTTGAATTTTCAGGTGCATTTTGCAACTAAATACAACCTTTTAAAACCTTTGTTCAGCATGAGCTTTGTTGTTGGTGTTTTTTTTTTTTTTTTTTTTTAAAGAAAATACAGTTAAGGAGACAGGCAGGTAGGAAAGAAGRCAGTAATATATGGTGTATACATATGTCATTTATAGAAYAACAAGTACCCTGCCCCATTGCAGATCCCCAAACTGGGCAGCCAAGCTCTGAACTCCCCTGTACCGCACAGCACACAAAGCAGGAGCCCAGCAGCAAATCAAGACTGGAAAATATAAGCAGCAGAAAGGGTTTCTTATGAACATCCCAGTACATTCCCAATCAATAACAGCATGACAGAACTGGGGCTTAAGGGAGAGAAGTTATTAGTTCTAGCAGAGGCACATAATTAAACACCAGACAACTCTTAAAATTTCTCAAGCAGTGAGACACGACAAATGGCAGCTCGAGACCTTTCCCATCCTGCTGCTGGTGCCTGCTTTTTTTCGGTGCTGTCTTGCATTTACTGTGCGATTTTAACATAAAGATTAAGATCTTTAACATCTTATATGGGAGCACTGGCACTGACAGTGACATAACAGGGAACTGGTTATTAGCATACCACATTTCGTTGTAATTGTGTCCTCCAGCAGCTGCTACTAGTAGATGCTAAAAGTCCTTCCTACTTAGTCCTCAGCTAAATCATTAAGTCATTAATATAGAAGCATCTTGCATGTTCAACTGTAGTGAGCACCTAGTAGGACTTTTAGCCCCAGCTACGTATAGGGATTGGATAGATCTGATTACTGATTAGGATTTTAGGCTTTCATCACTGGGGCCCTGTTCAAGCTCAGACTAAGTTGCTATCTGAGTAAAAGTCACTTCCATCAGCTGGCTGTTCAGAAATCGCTRTGAAATATCGCATGTTGGTAGTGTGGACAGGTGTCTATATAATTAAAATCGCAAGCGCAACTTCCCATCACAGTTGGCACCCTGGAATTTTCTTATTATGAACTAATCTAGTCACCCAGCTCATAAATGGAAAGTATTCAGGAGCGCTGGGATGTCATTTGAAGGCAAGGAGGATACAGTGCTCTTTGTTAATCCCATAAACAAAGTGCCACTGTTTCTATRGCCCTGTTGAATCCCCAGACAAATGCTTTTGTGCACTGCACAGATTATTGTACAGGCTAGTAAAAACCCTGAATTATACATGAAAAGATGGTCTTTAAAACCTGATGAAAACCTACAKTCTCGTAGGTTGCACTGCAACATCTCACAGCAAGCAGCACTTAGAGAGTTCACTGCAAAAAAAGAAGAGTTCCACCCAGCATCGGCACAGCAGAACCACACGGAATGTCTTATATATCCAGGAATCTGCATTAAGCAAGCTGATATTTCCTGAAAACCACATAGAACTGGAATARCATTTGTAGCCAAAAACACAGCAAAGAACTTGATTGGAAGAGAAATGCCCATTTCTCCACAGGAGCCGGTTTCTATGATTAGGAATGATTGCAACAGTTTTATGTTTTAGAGGATTTGGGGAATGGGTAGGGAGAAAAGCATTTAATAGCCTTTTAAAGCCCAGGACCATAATTCACAGCCTCAAGGCTTTCACCTGCTCTTGAAAAGCAGAGGTTGAAACAAAGATTTTGTAAAAAAGCATCTGACATGACAAGATGATCTCCTTCACCACCACTCGTGGTGATCACCACTAATTTCTTTTCCAAGCGCCAATTGCCATAGGGACACATCTAGTGCTAAAGAAATCCCCTTGTTTCCCAATTTATGTTCCTTAAAACTAGTATCTGGCACACATTTTGGAATAAAGAGTTAAAAGGTGGGGGGAAATAGAAGCATGTGGAATCAGGGCCAGCAGTCATGCATCCCTTTTCACAGGTTTCTGCCACAACATCCAGAAGAACATATACATATAAACACGGATATATATTCACCTCTAACTGAAACACAAAACCAAAAGTTTTTAAAAAAACAGCTGCCATTAACAAATTGCAGATGCATGAGACTTATCCAGAAAGGCCTCACAAATCAGCAACGGGGGAAAAGAGAAATCAAATCATGCAGAAACTATTTAATCAATGAGTAAAGACAATTATAACATCTGTTAATCTTTTGTGTAGGTTATAATTAGATGCTGCGGAGGAGTAGCCTTTAAGGGGGGAGGTAGGGAATCCTTTAACATCTGCTGGAAGGGCAAAGACTGTGCAATAAATGTCTTTAAGTGCAATCAGTAAAATGAGAACTGTGCAGAGTTCACAAAAGGCCTATATAAGAGATTGAGGATAACAAAATATTTTGCCAAAGGTCAACTCGTGCAGCACTACAGGCTGAATAATCACTGCCTGCTTAGAGGCCACATCAAAAACAAACGTGACTATACCTCTGAAAAACAATTCTTTTCTCATTTGTGTCATTATAGAAAAGCACATGCTGTTGCTGTATATCATGTCAGCTTAATGACTTATTAGAGCTGTATCTATCAACCTTGAGCAGTTCAGAATAAACAGGTAGGAATGATGCATTTTTGCGACCAGAATTCAGTCCAATTAGACTGATATAGCACTGTGGTGTGCTGTAAAAGCAATGTGATTCTTGCTTTAAATAATTAATCACTTGGTAGCTTCTTTAAAAATCCAATTATTTACTCATTTTGCCCTTGAAAACAACCATATGCTAGAAGCTGTTACTCTCTGAAAATGGGAGTTCAAAAGCGATTTATCCAGTTTCGCATGGCCCTCTGCTGGCAAAATAACCCCCATTTTGTCAGATGCAGTGAGCGGAGCAGCTCAAAAGATCCTACCTTTTACTGCAAACGTATATAGTGTCATAGGAGAGAGCGGTACAGACCACAGCACCAGGATTTTGCTTAAGTCAAGACATCACCTAGTCCCATCCTTGAAGCACCAAGGGCTCCAYGCTTCCTTTTGGCTAGCGGACACGGTCAGGAGCATAGCATGGGCGCTAGCTAAGAACCAAACACAGACATGTACCTGGAGTAAGGCTCTCCTCTCACTCCAGAGCCACATCCATGCCACARGCAGCACCCATTCCATGCGGGATCAACGCAAATGAGTGACTACAGGTTGCATCATCAGCTGATGCTTAAGCCAAGCCTAATCAGCACCACAGAGCTGCAAACAAGAGTCACGTTCAAAACCAAAGTGCTAATTACCATCCAAAAGCATCTGCGCTACAAAAGAGCCCTTACATCTCCCTCTTCCCCATCCTCTCTGCCAAKGCAGGGCGGTGATTCCGCACAGCTCCTATCAAAGCAACGCGGACAATGAAACGCAACGCTGTTGGCGTGTGCAGTAATTAACTCTTCTTATTTGCATTATGTTTCAGTAACACAGAAACAAAAGCATGTGGTAAATAAACTGTTGAATTTAACAATTTAGATAARGATAAACTATTACAATCAATTAACGCTGTCAAAAGAGATCATTTGTGGCACAGATTTGGTTCTGCGCAGAGCTACCGTGTGCGCACGCAGCCAAGGCCAGTTTGGCTCTGCAGAACACGCAGTGCCCTGTTGTGGGAGCCTTATCAAACACGCCGCTTGGCAGCAGCGCTTGTTTCACTGCCTCTCAATATGAATAGACCATTTTCCAGCAACATAATTTTTATCCGCTCTTTTATTACCCAGGCTGCTTTTCGAGTCTACCTCATTCGCAGCCTGCAGACAACGTGAGCRCTGGTTTGAGTTGCTGCTGCTGCAGCACAGACCACATCTACGGGACTCACCTGAACGCCCACCAAAGGGATCATAAAAGATTTACGTGTCTTTCGGATAATAGCTACCCAACTATTCACCCCCAAAACATCATGACTAATTTATAGAACCATGCAGAAATACCCACTTTAACTACTGTTGCTGCATGCTACCTGAAGGGTATCATTGGACAAGAGCAGCGTATTAAGARTATTAATGGTTCATGTCCATTTACACTCTACAGTTACCCTATTTTAGTAATAAAACTGCACTTTAGATGCTAAAACGTCCACAGTTCTATAAGCAGCTTTGCTGTGCATTTTACTTAATCACATGGAGTTACTGAGCACAACTCCCATCCCACCAGGAGCTGAAAATGCGCTTGAGGCCACGGAGCTGCCGAGCACCCGGTCCAGATGAGTTGCGCTGAGCTCTTCGGCCAGCCGCGCTTCCCTTCACACTATTGTTCCGGGGGTTTATCCCAACGTCAGGGCCCCTGTCAGAGCGTGACAGGCTGGAGGCTGCACGGATTCGGCTTCTTTTCAGACTGCAAGAAAGCCCAAAGAATTGCAAGTGCGCTGGCAATTGTCCCCTGTAGCGCCGCGGGAGGACGATACCGCATTGTGTGCGGCTCCTTGGGCCTGTTTCTCAGGCCTGCAGCTTTTTAGCCAKGGAAAACACAGCCAGGGCATCGATCACTCTGCTGAGCGGGGATCTCGTTCTATAACCTCATTTGCTACGTTGGAATACAATGAGAAAAAGGAAATGTAAATGCAAGGAGAAAAAAAAAATCCCAGAATGGAAAATGGAAATAAGACAGCCTCAAACTCATCAGGTTTGAGAGTCTATTCCTGCACTTGCAGAATTTAGTTGAAGATTTGCTCTTGAAGTGGAAGCAGCATCCTGCTCTACCATGTTATATTTCATGGGGCAGGATTTCCACTTGTCAGAGCTTTAAGCTTCTAAGCAAGTACACACAGGTCCCTTTATGCATGAGAATAAAAGCAGAGAAACCCATAACGATTTCTGGAACAAGTGTAGAATTCATATTCATAAGATAGAGATTTGCAGTTAAAATCAGTTTAAGAAAGAGAGATAAGCAGAACCTTTTTGTTTGTTTGTTTAAATCTCACTTTTAGTTGTTTTGAAGATTTCGTAAGCACTTGCCAACATAATACTGAATGCTCTGCAGGTAAAATACACTTCTCAGCTCACAGATCATCATCGCTGGCCACAAGCAGACGGAGGAGCTGAAAGACCAGCCAACAGGAGGCTGTACAGTAGAACCCACCTAAGATCTACTGCTTCAGCCCTAAACCCATTCCTTAACCCCAGGGAAAGGCTCACGACCCTCTTCTTCGCCTTCAAATTCATGGCTGGCATCTGAACTACAGAAAGGTCTTCTGAAGGAACTACGCTCTTTGCTTACACTATCYGAAGGAGTAAGATGGACACCCAAACAGTACACCAACGCCATGGCTGAGCTAAATTTATAGATACATTTATTGAAGCATGTCGTCTTAAATTCCAAAGACAGACAGAACAAGTCGCGAGTTGCACCAGGATCTTGGCGTGCCAAACCACATGATAACAGCACCACCGAAAACAGCAGCAAAGACGGGCAGGTTTTGATCTACTGTTGAAACAAGGTCACTTACGAGCCGGCTCTGCAGTCTCTGCCACCCACCAACAGCAATAGAAACAAAAGCAAACTAGTAGTGCTCATAATTGAGGAGGAATCCTCTAATTCTGTTCTATTGATCTGCGCTGACTTACCCTCATATAGTTGCCAATGAGACTTTTAGATTTCTGACTGTGTTCTTTGGAAACGTGCTTTATCTCCACAAAGATCATTAAACAGATGAAGTACTAATAAAAAGGTTCCTCATCCACAGGACTGTGATCAGATTAATTTCTGGAATAGGCAGTACATCTGAAACTGCAGTTATTTACAGAGGGCTTCTGACAGAGTACTCGAATGGGAAGCCAGAAGTTTCTTGCTAGCTTCTGAAGCAGGTAAGCCAAGATTTATTAAGGCACGTCCAGGGGTCAGTATGCCCTTCTGTAAAATGGGAATGCCACTAAGATACTCCCACCTAGTTGCCATGAAAATGAGTTCATTAGTGGTAATGATGACAATTCTGGTTCTCCAGGAGCAGCCACTATAGAAATAAAAGCTTTTCTTGGTTTGGTTTTTTTTTTGTTTTGTTTTGTTTTTTTTACAGCAGTTATTAGTGTAGGAATGTTTCTGATCTCATTTCTTTATAATTTGAATGGTTTATAATGTAAATCCACAAAATGAAAACAGAAATCACTATTCCTCATAGAAATGACATGAATTTAATCCTAAAAGGAGCAGGTTTTAAAGTATTATATGATTTTTTTTTCCTTTTAAACCCAATGTAACTCCAAAATTTGAGCAGACGCTAAAAGTAGAAATATTAAAGTTTGGCTTTAACTCCACTTATGCATAAAGAGCCAAACATTTTTCAAAACTACAAGGAAATAATAAAAATTAAAATTGACTTTGAGGTTTTAATTACATGCCGTGAACTGACACACTAGAATCTTAAGAAAGATTAGTTTTTCTTCAGATAAGATTCATTATATTTTAAGAATCTTAGAATGTCATCACTTATTAACAGAATCACTTCAGTGTAATCTCATGCACACAAAAGCCAGAATCAAGTTTTCRTTTGTTCTTTATTCTGCTACTGAGGCACACTCAGATGCATGGCTGTAATTACTCCTAGCAACTACACACCCGCTGCTCATTTAGCTCAAACTAAACTACAAACAGCCATTCTGACCCCCCRTTAGAGAAAAATCAGCTTTAGAGAGATGATAAAAGACACCAAAACAGCAAAAGTCTTACTTGTAGCGTGCCAGCCCTGGAGAACTCCGAACCGTAAGGAGTCTTTGCAGTGCAGAAACCCTCCCGAGTTGATCCAGTGTTTATTTACCAAGCTTTAAAAGTCTGTGGTTGGAAGAACAGAGTTAGCTTTCTGCACCATCCCCAGCACTACTGAAGTCCTCCAGTAGCGCAGAGCTGAAGTTTGCTGATAGTTGGGCTTGCTGCTGCTCTGTAGTTGCTCAGTACTTGTAAATACAAGCTCTGTGGACAAAGTCCCAAATGACATCACAGGCAGCTGCTTAGTGTTGAGCCTTTATTAACCGACTGTCAAAAAAAAAGAAAGGAGGAGAGCAGAGAGAGGAGCACAAAGTACCCTCCCTGCAGCACAATTTGCATCTTAGTAGGAGTTGCAGCGCTGCACACACACACACTTCTGTTTACCCAACTGCTGTTTTCTTAGAGTGAATAAACAGGGCTTGCAGGGAACACAGAAAATTAAGAACAGCCTAACTAGTTTCTAAAAAGTACAAAGAAAAAAAAAAAAAAAAGAAAAATTAAAACTGCCAGCACAGCCTCTATCAGGATTTTCCCTGCATTCTCCTAATTCTTCTGTTTATTTAAAAAACATGTAACTAGATGTGCACGTGTGCATGGATTTTGAAGCACAGAGCAGATGACCTGAGGAAGCTGATATGTAACTTTTGATTAATTCCTGATTTAAAGAGTCACATCACTTATTAACAACTGTGATCTCTGCCAGATTTAAAATGTTCAACTTCAGTTACACTTATAGCATGTTTGGAAGAAAATCCTTGCACTTTTGGAAGGTGAAAACCTAAGCAAGAAGGATACAGTGTCAAGCAGTTACTTGCTAGGTGGCAAGGGAAAAAACCACTGACCTTTCCCTCTTGGGTGGGAAGCCCAGACCCAGAGCATATTCCGAGGCTGAAACAGATGACCCTACTCCAAACCCACCCAGTTGCTGGGGGCTCCTGCTGAGGAGAGGGACTGGAGGCCCATGCCCCGTTCCTCCGACGTAGGGCCTTTCGGGGAGGACCCCCCCCTCACCACTCACATCCACCTCTGCACCACACGTTCCACAAGCGACCACACACCAGAAACTGGAGCTCCAAGGAGAGCTGAAGCCGAGTTTTGTACCATGTTCTCAAGGGCTACAAGGATGATCCAGGGCTTGGAACAACTGCCCTATGAGGAAAGGCTGAGAGAGCTGGGCCTGTTCAGCCTGGAGAAGACTGTAAGGGGACCTCATCAGTGCCTATAAGCACCTCAAGGGAGGGAGTGAGGAAGATGGTGCTGGCCTCTTCTCAGTGGTGGCCACTGACAGGACTAGAGGAAAWGGCCACAAACCGAAGCACCAGAAGTCCCACAGGAACTTCTTAACAGTGAGGGTGACAGAGCACTGGAACAGGTTGCCCAGAGAAGCTGTGAAATCTCCTCCTYGAGAGATCTTCAAGRCTCACTTAGACASCACCCTGTGCCACATGCTCTAGGTGACCCTGTGTGTGCAGAAGTTTATACCTCTCTTTACAGGGCTCAGATCACTCTTGGGGCAGATCCTTAGCTGGCTGTGCACAGCTCTCAGCAAGATGCACTAGAGGAACATCTGGGGCCGTACCCAGCGACATGCCTCATTTCCCCCTGCAAAACACCCCGTGGCTGTAGTGCCCCTGGATTCAGTGGGACAGTTCCCAGCACCACATGCCACCTCTGCAGCTCAAGTTTGGGCCTCTGAAACAGATCCTTTGTGGATCCTCCTCCTCCTCATGTATGATCAGCCCTTGGCCCACAYGAGGTTGCCCAACCAGCCACATTCATCACCCGGACTCCAATGACCGGCGTGGGGATCTACCTGCCACCGTGCTCAGCCAGGCTTCACCTTGCCCGCTCAGAGCTTCATCTCCCCTCAAGTAAGCCTCTAAAACACTTTGGAGTCCAAACTGGCTACGGGAGTGATCAGCCCTAACACAGGACATGCAATAACTTGAATTTCTAAACCTGCAGCCTCGGTGCCGGCCACRTTCACGCTTACAGGCCCGTTCAGCAAGACTTCAGACCATCCCACCAGGAACAAGCACATCCATAAGATCAGTGGAAGGGTTAGACTTTGTTTAAACCTCAGGCTAATTTGCAGGGCGCTCTCTCAGACCAAGGATGAGACATATTTTCACTGCCATTACAAGGTTTTATATACATTAACTTCAAAACATATGTTAAATTCTTCCTGGCTTAATAACAGAACTGGTGTGTAACTTGATGCCAATGGGGGGAGCACACATGTTGAAGCAAGGAAGAACACATAGATTCATTAAACCGAAGAATTGATTTAAGAGAAAATGTCAAATAATTCACAAAATTAAGAAAGGCAATCTTTTAAGCAAAACTGCAGCTCATTCCCAGGAAATATTTGTACAATTTAGTAAAATTATGTACAAGCTTCCTAGCAAAGTCTGATGCCCTTCCAGGCCAACTGCAGCTAGTGCAGGGGATCAGGACAGGAGTTGCTCAGATCTCTTTGCTTACCCACCACTGGGGAGGCAGCGACGCCAACTGCCTGGAACACAGTTTGGAGGACTTCCGTTGTGATAAATTCTCCGTCAAACCCTTTCAGAAATGGTGGATTTCACAAAAATAAGTGTGCCAAAAAAACAAATATTGAAATATGTAGGTTTAACTACTAACTTATTCTTTCCTAGATGAGAATTCCCATGCAGGTGAAAATACAGATTCCACATTCAAGTTATGACCCTTATTCAGGGAAGGACTGTTAAATAAGCATCTAACTACACCTGTATGTCATCAAAAGATAGGGCTGTTGGCTGTGTAGATACAGCTAAATTGGGGCAAGAATACCACGACTTGTCTTAGAGCACAGTTCACAAGCAAAGTCAGCCCTTGACCAGCTACAGGTTGACTGCAAACCTATAAGTAATTGGAAGTCATGAGCTACAGCAGATGCTCCTGGGCTTATGCACAAAGGGCAGAATCACATCACATATCCGAGGAACTACTCCAGGTTCACAATGCCCCTTTTTCGATGGGCAAGCTCGCTATCTTTGGATATATTCAACAACTCATTGTCCACCTTTGATTTTCTTTATTATGGTATTAATGCCACTCCCTCCACACTGAAGGAGGCAAAAGACAGACTTGATTTTCTTACACTATTGTAATAAACAGATGAGAAGTCATTTAAACTCCATGGAATTTTCATGAAGCATTACAGAAAATGCCACACTCGCACATACTAGACATAGGGGCTYACCCCTTCGGAGGGGCACAAGGGAAAAAGGAGACATCCCCTTGCTACTCAAGAGCCCCTTTCTCTTCCATTCCAAATCCCTAAAGCAGAGGTTGGAGCTGAGAGTATTTTCAGTGAGGGATATTTAACTGTGCAGCAAATCAAGTCCAAWAAAGTTTCCAATGACTGGTTTGCAGGTCACAGAAAATCCTCCTTTTACCCTTTGATGCTGTTCCTGGGGCATGCAGAGAAAAGCTGACACACTGAAGGGCGGTTTGGTAGAAGAGGACTACATAGCAGGACATTACCACCCCAAAAGATTATAATGTAATATTAGTATATAAAAAGAATATAATCCCAACATACTTTATTTTTAGACCATGATAGATATTCAGATCACTAGAGGGCAAATTTTAAAAGCAGAAAAATAAATTAGAGCATGCAGAATTTGCCCTCTGAAGGGTTGCACATTGTTGGGAGTCATGAGCCGATTCTTAAAATATCRAAGAATTTACCCCAGAATGACATCCCATGTTACTCCACAGCAAAATGCCCTTTGAAAATTACTATTATTCCCTCTATACCAACATAAATAAATATCAGTCTGATAGAACAAATACCTAAAAGTGTGCGGATTCCTCACATGTCAGCACAGAAAACACTTCTATAAGCTTGGCATAGGTGGCAGACAGGCTAGACAAGCGAGGAGCAAAAACATGTAGAGAGGAAAAAAGAAAGAGCATGGGGGCAGCACATCCGTCTCTTCAGATCCTCACCCCAGAAAGGGTCTCCGCTTGAAGCTGGGTGATCAAGCTTGCAAGCTTTTGATCACTACGACAGTTGGATTTTCAGTCTTCCTAGATAATTTTTCAAAGCTTGAGCTTTTCCAGCTCCTTTGCATGACAAGGACAGGGGAGAGGTCTTCAGCAAAGGAAGATTTTATTACTGGAACAGACCGTATATCTCTCYTTTGTCACATTTACAAATTCAAGCTTCAGAGGAAGCAGCAAACAGCCCATACGAACATCAACAGTCTTCCCATTGGCSACTCYGCTCTGTATGGAGTCACATTATAGACCTGGCTGGTCCTTCTCTCTTGAAGCAGGCACTGCCAGACTCTTTTATCTAAAGACCAGAGTGTTGCCTGATGGCCCCTGAAAAGATGGTATTCTTCCTATCCATCCTGCAAARGGACATTTACATGGAAACATTTATGCCAATTCCCATCCCACACCATGGGAATCTTGGGCTAAGCATCAGGATGAAGCTCTGACGCTACACACAGACAAAAGGAAAAGAATGGCTGAAAGGACATGTTTATTTAACTAAGCTGGTTAGCTTAGATGAGCAGAGAGCCTCCAATGAACACACACTTCTCCCAGCTGCACCACACATTTGAGATCAATTTCTAAATATTTTTCTTTTCCATAATTCTTGCTTCACTAAAATTCCATGGAAAGCATTCAGGTGAAAAGCAATGTGAATGATAGTGTCTTTAAAGGACATTGGCTTTCACTACAAATTACCTCAATGTAAAATAAATTTTAAGCAAATCATACTAAGGTCCTTTTCAGCATTGCCACTGGGAAAGAGAGGCAAAAAACTGAGTTTTTAACYTTACAGTAGAAGTAATATTTTAAATGCAATTACTAAATATAAATACATAAGACTATCTTTCATTAGCTTCCTGGTTTAAGYCATTATTCGTTCCTTGCCTTTCTGTTGCTTCTGGAATCATCAATCAGATTCAGCCACCAGTGACCTTCTCCACAGTTAATTGAAATCAATGGCATTAGTGGATTATGGAGCAGGCCCAAAGCACTGTGCATTCGAGGGCTGTCGCGTATCCTTAATCACACAACTAAGTCTTGGCAAATTTAGATTCCAGTGGGTCTGATCATTCAATCGGTTATGGCGTGTTTAACTTCACATATGGATGGCGGTCCCCTTCTGGCTACTGAGAGCAGTCGTTACTGAAAGAGGAAGGTTATTTCCATAAATCTGCTTCTGCTGCAGACATGCGCGTCCACAGGTGCTGGTGCTGCGGCAAGGCCAGCACAGACAGGGAAGAGGCTCGTGCCAGCTCTCCTGCTCCCTCRGGACACCCCGCAAGGCCGGCACTGATGGCTAAGGGACTCGTGCAGGTCCTCCTGCTCCCKYGGGACGCGCTACTGCGTGTCAGCAAGCAGAGGTAGCGCTCGCAAGCGGCACGTTCCTCCAGCRCGAGCATCTGCCTTCTTGGCAGCCRAGTCGCGACAGGTTCTGCAGCAGCTGTGGTGGCTCCACATCCTTTCAGATGGTTAAACAGCCCCAGATTTTAACCTCGCTGTTTGTTTTCTGCTGCACTGCTGGACGAGGGCCCGCTTGCCCTTTTAATCAATGAGCTGCCCCTTGGATTGCAGCAATCGGTTACAGTTTTACATGTGTTGGAGCAGATTCTTGCCCAGGGTGTCCAGCTCACGAGCCCTGCTCCTGCTGCTCCAGCACCCTCACCAACTCACAGGCACCTGTCCAAAGCCAGAGCAAGCACCAGAACTCCATCCTTCATCCTYAATCTCAGCCTTGAAGGCTCCTGTTTTACTAAGGGAGATGGATATCAGACCAAGTGCTGTATATGAGGAATACGATTTATTACAGAATGGTTTATAAACGGCCCTCCCACGTGCGTGCGCCAGATGGGGACAAGAATCTGGCTGGGAGCTTTTGCTTTGCACTGTGCAGCACAGAGGTAAGAGCGTGTCAACACAGCACGGGAAAAGTCCTTCAGAGAAGGGTAGATTAGACCAATCGGAACTCAATTCTGTTTAAATTGCCTTTAAACATATTATGCAAATCCATAATACAATACGCCATCCAAGCACCTCCCCAAAACAAGCAGCTACCACTCAGCACTGAACACAGTCACACAGCACTAAAGAACTCTTCTTATGGATACTGAGCACAAACATCATCCTCCACCTTGCACTCTTTTGTAAGGTCTGCTCTACCTTTTTAATCCAAAACATGCTCCTTATCTCTAAGAGATGACAGTCCTCCTCTTTACCCTATGTATCACCTTGCCTGTAGAGAAAAATAAGGTAAAATATAAGAAAAATAAGRAAACTGGCTCCTGCAGGCTGCTTTCTCCCTTGGAAGATTTTCAGGCTCAGTTCCTCCTGCCTGTCACACAGCACTGTTCCCAAGCTGCGGCTCCCATCCGTCCTACCTGTGCAGAAGAGCCCAAGGAGCAGGTCTGCTCTCGCTCCTGGCACGCGGTGATCTCACGGACAGGACGAGCTGCCTCGTTATCTGCTGTCATGTGTTTTATCGATTCCCTGATGAGGCCCTAGCGACAATCCGATCACTCCTATCGTCCTCTCTAGTTACCCAAGCACGCGCAGAGTTAATCAGTACCCAYGAGTAGCTCTGGTCCTGAGCCACACCATGGTCTGCGGAAACAACCTGGCAGCATTGCCGTGGATCCAATCACCCCACACACAGSGCAGCCCAAAGCAGAGTGAACAACACGAGGTCCAGAACACCCCAAAGACACACAGCAAGCYGGCCCTTGTGAAATGTCCTGGGGCACATTCACTTGCTTCGAACCAAACTGCAGCCACTGGCAAATTCAAGTGTAGGAATTACTACTCCCAACCCTGTAGCCAGGCCACTGGACCGGACAACTGCACATTACCAAGTAGTGCTGCAAAGCAAGTCCCCTGGTCGCCCCTTCTGATCCTCTTATCCTCCTGAGTTACCACAGTAGATTGTTCACATAACAGCATTGCAACAACACGCCCCGGTTACTGGAAATGTGGAAAATACTGCAATTCACAGCAGCTAGCTTGGCACGCTTCTGGGAAGGGGACAAAAGTGTGTCTTTGCAAAAAGAATGTTGAAACTACCCAAAATTATTTTGTGAGGAGTCCACTTGCAAACAACACTCTCTCTTCCGTTTGCTGGGATAGAAACGGGCAGAGAGAGCAAACGAAGCAAACGTTGCCTTCTCTACCACAGCACTGATGATTTTATTGCATGCTGTAAGGACAGGGAAAGTTCGTCATGCAGTCACACAAATGCAGTGAGCAGCACAGAGCAAGTACCCATTACTGCTGCAAGTCTGAGGGAGGGAGAAGCTCAGCCCCAGGACAGCTTCAAATGGTGCGATAAAGACTTCGGTCACATCTGAGCCATCAAACGCAAACTCACTTTTAAAAAACAAACAATTCCGACTCGGCCACATCAGTTGCAAGAAATTTCCTGAACTGGCAGATTCCCTCCTGGCTCTTCAGCTGTTCCTTCCCCACAGGTAAAACAAGTCAATATGTTTGAGAAGACAGTTTGCCACACAGCTTACTTAATGCTGCACATTAAAATGACTGAATAATTTTGATGACAAAGAGCTCTTTTATTGCAAAATCACAGTTTAAAAAAACAAGAAGTACAATCAGATTCTACTCACTCACTCTCATATAAAAGGAAGTCCAACTTTTGTTCTCATGTATTTTACACTGCACTTCTGCCCGATCCTTCACCAAGTCCCTCCATATGCAGTCTTCCCTCTCATTTAATCCCATGATCCAAGTTTTCCTCAGTGACATTAGAAAAGACACAAACATGACTCAACAGACAGCAACGGATCCATGACCCAGCTGTATCGCTCTGGAATGAAACMGAGGACAACGCCAGGCAACACGCTAGCGAGTCCAAGTAGCAATCTGCTATACTCACCCTTGCAAACCAATGGGGCTTATGCRAAGCAGCACTGAGAACGGTGCTACACGGTGCACACTGCAGTGCAGCGGCTTGCACAGACATCCGAGGGGGCTTTTAATGAGCTGCTTTGGTTGTGGAAAGTGACTCAACCACACTACTTACCCTGAAGGAGTAGAAGGCAGGAGAGAGACGGTGCTGATGCAGCTACCATGCTGTGCATGGCCAGGCTGGCGGATTCAGAGCTCAGGGCTCTGCCTGGCACCACGTTAGGGCCACTAGAAGCATCTGCATTGCWTTGGGAGAGAGAAAGCATTAAAATGGTTCATCTCCGCAGTGCGGGTCACAGCCTTAAAAGGTTTCCCTGGTCACAGGGTTGAGCTCATTCAACCCATCCTCAAATACTTCACTGAAAAAAAAGTGGCTCTGAGGCTGAACACCAACTTTGAAATTGCCCATGATAACATGAAGCAAGAGCCACCCTTGCCTTCTGATGAGACCAAGGGCCAGGCCCCAGGCCAGTGAGCTGGGCTGTTATCCCTGCTAAAGGCAAAGAGCACAAGGACACATCACCAGCACCGCTAGCGCCTGCTCCCGGGGTTTTAACCGGTCTTAGCAATTCAGATGGGCAACTCCAGCCTCATTTCAAATGCTGTCTGCCCTACACTTTGTTTTCGTATACTCATGAATATATGTATCCACTAAAGGGATTAGCCATCACCAGCCAGTGCCACCTGCTTAGTATATTTAGCATGTCCTGCAAATACAAACCYTTCACAGTTTTCACAGAGAGATTTTTGTCCTAATTTCCGGTCCAGGCTGCTCTACCAAGCTACACAAACCAGCTCCCAAGTGCCCCCAGGAGGTCAGTGCACGAGGCATTGCCCCAGCTCCCATGACTTGGCCGCAGCTCGTTCCCCTGTTCACGTTACACACACGGCACCTCCCAAAAGGCGCATCCAGCTCCGCTCACGTTGGCATCATTAGTCAGCACTCTTTGCATGATGCCACAGGTAGATGGACAACAGCCATGAATTTCAATAGGGTCCCATAAGCCTTCTTCCATGCCCACGGTATCAAGGACAGTTTCTTTTCCAAGCTCCTCCTGGCACTGCAGAAGCTTGGACGTAAATAATTTCTTCAGTGCTCTGGCTTTGGCATGTGCCTTGAAACAGATGGAAATTATTGTTATGCAGCCTGAGGATACATTCAGATCCCTTCTTGTTTCTCTAATGAGGTTCAATTAATACCTGTGAATTTTTGCCACTCAAAGGATTTCCAGATACYAGAACAGCAGTCAGATTTGCAATGCTGATTTGTATTTTTGTATGATATAACCTACTTACAATTATCTATACCAATAAGAGTGTAAGTGACAACAGTCATTCTTATTCTATGAGAAACTCTGAGAGARTCATTCTTACTCTATGAGAAACTCTATGAGAAACTCTGCTATACTCAAAAAAATTAGTATAAAACAGTCTTACAAGCAAGACCTTTCCCTCTCCCATTACACATACAGCATTGCACTTCAGTGATTTTCAAACTAGAGCAGTATAATTAAAAGCTGGATAATCTTCAGGACAGCCTCCRTGAAGTTTTTGCTGCAAACAAGGAGGGGACACCACAGTTGTCAATGTGCAGTCTTCTCATGGACAGAGAATTACAAATATCTGTGCAGAGATCACTATGGAAGAACCACTCAGTGGTAAATCCACATCAGCTAATTTTGCAGTAACTTCTCTGGGTGAACAAAGCCCTAGAGCTAGGGTTCTATTTTAAGGCTCATTCCTCTCAAAAGCTTTTATATAAGTGATATTAATGAAAACCATTATTTATCAAACATAACAGGTGAATAACATGATTAYAGCTGGCAGGACCTCCAGGGTTACCACTCCCTCCTTGGAAAGCCAGCTCACAAATGCTTCACGTGCCCACAGTGATCCTTGAACTGGGTATTGCTCATGGAAAGTTTCTTCTGATCATTTATGCTTTTGAAAACAAGCAATCTAGGGCAACTGATGATTCCTCCTAATTCACTTTTTCTATTTTATATTTTTTTCCCCTCCTCTTCACCCTAGAAACCATCTGAATAAGGGCGCAGCACCTTTGCTTGGTCCCACGAGACATGTCCTTTATGTGCAAGCTAATGTACCTGGAAACCTCCAACAGCCTCGGAGTCCTGGTTGTCACACTCAGTACAGACTGGGAAATATTGTTATGATGCAAGATACATCACAAAAATTTAATCCTCTACAAGAAGGCATAAGCTGAATCAAAGCTATTAAGACACAAGTAAACTGCACACAAACAAGCCTGAAATCTTCTTCCATTTCCTCGCCTCCTTTCCTTAGGAAGATTCAACGACAACAAGATAACAGCAGCAAGATGGTCGGCAAGATAAACAGTAAATGCCATTGTAACCTGGTGGGGACTATGTACACACAAAGCAGAAATGATTAATGTAATAGCAGGAGTTGGTTTAATATTACATGCTATGCTTTTAAAAAAAWATTTAATTACTACTGTCAGAAACTGCTAAAAATAGGTTATTGAGTTGCATTTTTTCCACATGACAGATAGCTGTAAGAATGCAGCATTCACAAGGAACTGTTTGTACTAGGGACTGTACTTCCCCCACACACCCCAAAGGAGCAACATTTGTATGAGTTTTGCAAATATATCAAGGAGAGAATAGACATCAAAGGCTGTAAAAACTAGAAGATCAAAATCAAATCACAGACATGCAAGTATATGCAGGTGCTATAAGCAAGCTACGTTTTCTTCTTGCCAAAAAGGGCTCCAATTTCCAAGTTAGTGAGAATGTCCTCACGGCTCCAATATTTTCCCCGCAGCCACAACAATTTCTCTCAATACATACACACACCCACCTGATTTCATCATCYTGTGCAATGTACACTTAGCAAGTGACAGTGTCCATTAAGTCCCTTGAAGATGACCTATATTTTACRTATCTCTTACAAATTACCGAGGTTCCCGGTATAGTGCTTACAATAGCATCAGCAYGTTTCAAGATAAAGACGACAAAGTTTTGATTGTGGCTCATTCCTACAGCCCTGATCTGTGCTTAATTCTCCCAAAACTGAGCATAGAGTTAAACCCTCGGTTAACATCCAAGGCGGATGAATTGACTTTGTAGCAGTGGCTTAAAGTGCCAGTACAAAGCGCTGCTCCTTTGGAACTGGATTTCTTGGGAAGTGTCAGTTGTTTAAGACCCACAGSATAAACTTTTTATTGTTATTTTTTATATACTTACAAACATAGCCATTAGCACCTCCCCTGGAGTAGCACTGTTCACTAGCACTATGCACTAGGAAGCCCATGTGTCCAAACACAGAGGTTCACATGTGATACTTGCTGTCACTGCTGCTACGCTAGACGAGTAGATACAGTCTATGAAGAGCTAGGGAAAAGGGCTCAGGATAGGCTGGAAATATTTCTGAGGAAGACAACACAGCTTGAGGGGGAGCAAGACAACACAAGAGACAGACACCTACGTGGAATGTTTTCCAGCTGAGGATGGTTGCACTCATGACAGCTCTAATCACTTTCTCAGGTGCGCTGGCTCCTTCCTGCTCYGGGATCGCAGGACTCCCAAACGCCCGCACTCTACCGCAAAGCTTTCCCCTTGCTCTAGAAATTCAGCTTTAATTAAAAGTTCCTACACCTTATGCCTGGGAGGAAGATTTATCAAAMCATGGGTAGAACAAAAAGCCTTCAACCTATATAAAGCCTGAGACCAACTGATACAAAGACCCCCCGAGACTCCGGTAGCCTGTTCAGAGCTGTTAAGAGTTGAAATCAAAGAGCAGTGTTTTAGAGACAGCCCTAGCAATTCACCAGCCCTGACAATGTTAATAATAAAGGGATTTTCTTGGGTTCTTTGCCAGCCATATTTTTTTTTCCTACTCTGAATTTAAAAGTATAGMGAAACGAGGTATTGACAGACTGCAATAAATTGCATCAATTGGAATTTCACAAAACGCCCCAGCCCTTTGCCCAGGGCAGGGCCCAGCTCAGGCTGATACAGACTGGCCCCCCTCACCAAGCAAGGTGGGCCGCAGTTGCTCARAACGGGCTCCCATCCACGTGTTTAAGATGAGGATCAAAAGCCCAATCCCAAAGGCCACTGATGCCAGGAAGAGGCTGGCACCTTCAGAGGGCTTTGCATGAGCCCGTCCTGTCTCTACCAGCACGTATACGTATATAAGCCAAGAACAACAATTCACAAGACACTAAAACCAGTTACCGTAGGAGTCACCATTTCTAAGTTTCTTACTGAATAACAGCACATGCAAAATGATTCATGGATCCCTTCATGCATCACGGTTTCCGTTGGGCTGCCAAAGACCCAAATCATGAGGAAAAGGCCAGGCCCAGATGACACCGCTTGGCAGGAGAAGTGTTTCTTGAGCTATACAAATTCCATCCACCAAACATACTGCAGCAGCCACTGAACACCTCAAGGGATTAAGGAGTTAATAAAAACACAAGAAAATGCACAGTTACATAAAATACAATCTGTCAATCAGATATTGGAAATGGACTATGAAGATGCCAGTCTAAGTGCATATACTCATACCCAGAGACCACTTTTAAACAGGCAAGCATGATTTATACATGCTGCAGCTGTCACATGTACTATCTCTGACGTTCGAGTGCCTATACGTACTGTCAGTTGAAGAAATTTTTAGTTATTTGCTATTTTGTAGATCTGTAAATCACATAAATGCTTGTATTACTACCATGTGCTCTGACAGTTTGCATCAACAGACCATCTCAGAAGAGCTACAGTGATGAATTATTGATAGTATCTCACATAGCTGGCAAACATTTATTTGAAAATCAGGCTCCTGTGATACAGAACCTGCTGCTTTCCAATCTCTACATCAACCCTAATGTAAACTACAGCATACAGCAGATTAAAAAATATATAGCCTAGCTCTAAATTCATGTCCTCATTTTTATCATTTGATGGTTCCCATAAAGACTGTTTATTATTGATGTGAAACATTGGAACCAAAATATCCTGTAGCTGGAAATCTCAGTCACTGAGTCAGTGTGTCTCTTTTGGCCTCCTCTCAATATGCTTTATTTCTTCTATTGAATAAACAAACAGTCCCATTCTGTAATGACAAAGCAAGCCAGGATTTTCCCATATTGTTTTGACAGATGTTGTCAGGGAGTGATTATAAAAACCTGGATACCTAGAAGGTACTTACTACTGTAATTTTCCATAATGTAACTGAACTACAGCAGAATGAACTGATGTTATAGGAAGCCATGCAAATGAAAGCCCTAATCTGCCATATAGTTTTTTCCACTGAAGTAAAACCTGCTTTTAAAGAAACTGGAGAAAAAAAAGAAAAAGTGTTGTGTCTTACATTGTACTTAGAGGACACAAAAGACTAAGACGACATAAAGGACTGATTATCAAAATACCTCAGTGCCCATTGAGGCAGCAAAAGATCAGATCTTTTCCCAAAGCCCTCATTACTCAAAAGCTCTCGGGGAGAGCAGCCAAACCAACCTTCAGCTGAATGCTACTGAGCTCAGGGAAGTTAGTCAGCACTTAGTCTATTAATAATGTTTTTGTACTCTGATCTCGTAGCCAGACAGAAAATGCAACAAAACCTGTGAGCTTCAGTTATAACAAGTTGCCTTAAAGGTAAATTTTTTGCCTTTGTGTTGCAGGAGGGTTGAAGAATGATGCTGTTTAACTGGCTATATCAGCACATTATTCACTTCAAATAAATAAAAGTATATGGAAGTCCCATTACAAATTAGATGCAGAACTGTGAAACAGAACCAGGCTGTGGTGCTAGTGGCCCCTGTACCTGTAAGATGTTCCAATGCCAATTCTGACAGCTTTTAAAATGTAGCTTGATAAAGCCCACCAAAGGTATGAGATGTCTCATCACAGCGTCTCATCACAGCATCTCGTCCATGCAGAATCAAACAACATACAGTCATATTCAAAAGAGAATTCCTCTGGATTCTGCAGAGGCACAGGCAGAAATATACACGTGTGTACACACACCGCAGGTCACATTGACAGCCTGTGAGAGAACAAAATAAAGAGCACCAACAGCACCATGCACATTTATAACACTGCATATTTACAGCAACTGAATCCTTGCATAGCAGCTTGCAGGGAGATCCTAATGTGACACAGGTCCAAAGATCTGAAAACTGAAACTTTTCTCCACCCTCTCCAACAAGGCTTCCCTCGGTGAAAAAGGGAGGGGTGATTACCTGTGGAAAGGAATCACCTGATGGCTTTGCTCACACCRTTGGCCTTCAGGGAATTAGACCCTGAACAAGCTCACACCAGACAAATGGCAGTTTTTCCCACTGAGAAGCAACTTGAAATGAACACCAAAACAGAAAAAAAGGTTAATTCTACATCAGCAGTGTGAAGGACAAGTTGCAATTTGTTCACATAGTGAGTGCAATTAGCATGCAGGAGGAAAAGCATTAAGGTGACAATTAGGACATCTAAGTCTCTCCAGAGAGACAGGGCTATGGGTTTTCCTGGGTGTCAAGATCAAAGCCCAGTTTGAAATCTCTAAAATCYGAGTTAACGTTACTACTGGATCAGAGACCTGATTCAACAAAAATCTCACAAGAACAGAAAGCGACTTCTTAGTCACCGTGCTTCGTTTCTCAAAATCTTTGTTTTCTTTACATGAAAAAAAGATAAGAAACATTTTGCTCATTAAAAGCAAAAACACCAAGTTGAAAGCAACACAGCTGCCATACCCTGGGAAAGACTATGAACTAGTGGTCAGCYGTCTGTATCATAACAAGAGTCTGTATATGATTCTTTTTAAGCAGAATGTTATCTAAAAAATTACAAGAGAGTCTTTTTTAGATGACATTCTTTTCATTTCATATACTAATTCCCCAGGAATTACAAGGTGCAATTGCAATGTACTTTTTTTAAAATTATATAACATGTTATTTGAGGGGAAATTGAAAGAATACCACTGAGCAACGTGTGCATACAGTAATGGTTTACGCAAGCACTCTGACCTCCCTTGACATTACAGCTCCTTTTCTGATTTCCCAAAGTTTCCAGCAGGAAGCCAAGGGAGTCATTTGCTGACATCTCTCTGCAATGACTTCATTGGGGCTTGCGCAGTTAAAGCTCCCTCCAGGGCTCGTGAAAAGACATGGTCTGAGTTTCCCTGCAGCCACAACACAGGAATCCTGTACAAAGAGCCCAGCCTCAGCCCCGGGAGCTCTCCAAGGAGCTGCTGGGATCTGGTGCAGCCCAGGCCCACAGGGCCAGCCTGGCCTCTAAGTCACCCATGTTGGAGGCATGAAGCACCAGCAAAGTTATTTACAATAACATATGACTTGGAAAAAGGCTTTTTAGGAGACAATATTACTGAACTAGTGCAAAAAACAAAGATTAYAGCAACTATACACATGTATGAGAATAAGCAAAGATTTTTATTCAAAGAAAAGCCTGAAATKATGCATTTATCTTCTGATAACTTTGAAATCAGGCAGGTTTCCAGCCAGGAAAGCTATCACTGGGCAAGATAYGTGATTATACTCGTAAACTTTGGGCTATATTAGGCATTTGGAAAAGCAGAACCAGACTAAACTTTGTTTACTCATATGTATCTGAACTCACCTCTGAAGCAGCTATGTCAGAAGGGAGTAGTGCTCTGAAGATGCAGCCACAACCCYCACAGACCATGTAAGTCATAGACAAGTAAAAAATTAGAAAATGCCAAACACACAACAGGCCCCAGGAGTATATAATATAGCACTATTTAAGGCCATCATCTTTCTTCATTGTGCTCCCTGAACTCAATCTAAACTTCAAACTTCAGTTGATTGAAGGCAGTTGATGTTAGCACCTCTGGAAGGAAAAACCAAAGACTTAAATCCACTTGCAAGTGMCTTGGATGAGATGAGAAACCACCAGAAAATACTGGAGCCTCACAGCTGTGCAGTAGAGCACAGAAAAAACAAAACTGGCATCATCTTGGATTTAAATCCAGCACTTTGCACTGTCCCAGTCACCTGCAGGAACCACTATTTGCTGCACAACAAGAGCAAGGTAAAGCAGAATCAGCATGTAAAGGCGAGGTGGCAAGGAAATAAATCAAAGCAGTGCAGGGAATTGCAGCTAGGCCRGTAGGCATTGCACTTCCCTGCCGAGACACACAACTGGACTGAGAGAGGCTGCGCTCCGAGTGATCCCCTTACAGGGAATCCCTCGTGGGCAGAGAGGAGCTGCAAGCACAGCAATGCAAGCGAGAACTCCTTGGGCCTGCTTTCCCATGCTTTTCAAGCAGAGCTCCAAGGAGTCATTTCATGTCCATGGCGTAGCACTCAAATTCACCACTCAATTATTTTAAAGTGTAGTATTTATAAAATTAATGCAGTAAGAAAAATTCCTGCTGAGAGATTCTGGTTTTGACTGCTSTAACTGTTTGGACCAATCATTTAGGGTAGTAAATAAATGTTATGAAGTTTCGTGGAGAACTATTATCCAAATTACTGAACAACAACAAAAAAGCTTTTATTAAGTTCCAGGAATGCATTTCTGGCAGAGGACACACTCATACACAGTGTCTTTTTATAGATTAGTCAGAGGGGAAAAAAAAAAATGACTACATTGAGGTACTGCAAACTGTGGGGATTTTTTTTTCCTAGGAATTACAAGTGACATCAGTTTTCATAATATCTAAGAAGAATAAAATATCCTTCATTGAAAGAATCCCAGCTTTTTTTTTAAAAAAAAAAAAAAGTTAAGTTTGTTACTGAGACAAGATTTCCCATTGTTTATTGTTTGGCATGTTGTGSCTCTGGTATACATAAAGCAAAAGTGTTTCAAGCTCTCAAATATTTTGCCTGAATAATTATTTTATTGTCTTCTCTCAAGAGCAAGGCAACAAAATGACCCCACTGAGATATGCAGTAGCACTTGCCAAGGGCTTAAAGCCTCCACCTCCACTGCATAAAACAGAATTCTCCACAAGGTCTCAGTAGACCCATTCTTGGGATTGTTATTCCTGGATCAGGAAGGTTCAAACAATCCTATTCAAGAGCCAAAGCACAGCTCCATGAAGCAAGCCCTAAGTGCTGAGATTCTGCAGAGGAACAGTCCTCGAGATCACAGTAACCAAAATGCAAGGGAAATATGCAAAAATAAGTGAAAGCACCGATGGAGGTGAGATTTTAGGCTAAATCTCTAGGGAGGATCTCTCATCCTCTTCTGCAGTGGCACTACACATCAGGGAGAGCTTTGGACTACACGAGAAAAGTCTGTGATCCGCAGGACAAAACCTCACTCTGAAATAAACCTGGCGATATCTGAGACATGTGGCAGGTTCTCCTTTCCRAGGCAAGACTCCGTGTACTCCGTTTGCTGAGCAGAAAGGACAARCTTCCAGTCAGCAAGTTAAACTTTCCATATGAATGATTCATTGTACCACAGTTTCATTATGAAGTGGATCAAAAGCTCCCTCGCAGGGAATTCTGCTATCCTTATTAGAAGGAACAGGCTACAAGAGAACATACACGTGGGGCTGGTAAGCTACAGCACCTTGTCACCCTGTCACCAGTCACTCCACAGTCATCCAGGTCTTCAGCACAATAGGAAATGTCTCTTAATACAGGTTGACTCACATGARGTATGGATTTTTTTTTTTTTTTTTGGTCCTGCACTTCTACTACTTTTTCCTTCAAGGAAATAACATTTAGCAGATAAAGAAATTCTAATATTCTTCATATGCAACTCTATGACAGGCCAAGAAAAATCACATTTGATAACTGCAGCCACGAAKTAAGAACTCTGCTACGTATTTTATTGGGAAAATATGGCTATAATTTATTTTTAAAATCACATCCATGAAATATGCTTGCCTTCAGCATATATGCCTGTTCCTTTCTGGTACAAATCAGTTCCACTGATCCAAATGGGCTGCACAACTTTGTGCCAGTATGATTTGTCCTTTATTTTAACTGCATCTAAATACTCCATTCAAGAGTATTTTTTTCCTTTTTTTTTTAAAAAAAAAAAAAAGTGATGCTTTGCTCTTGGCGTTCACTGAATTCACCTTGGCTTTGCACGTTTTCCCTCACGACATRTGCACCCAAACAACTGCTTCTTCCTTCACCTCTCTAGCCCCATCACCAAATTCCTAGCACCCGACCTGCACAGAGGAACAGGGCACAGGCAGCRCAGCAAATGCCCCTGATGTTAAGCAAGGGCTCTCACTCGTTCTGCTGCTTGGAGCTTCTCTGGGATACAGGGGGAACTTGGGCCCAGCACTAGGACTCACCTGGCTCTTTCGGGAACATCCTTTCAGGAGCTGCCACATCATTTTTGGAGGTAGTCTTGATCTTGCAGCATGCAGCAGAAGTAACTCCCCCTCCTCATTTGGAGATCCTGGTCAACATGCTCCAAAAACCAAACCCGCTGATACTGTCCGTGAACTTAATGCTGCTGCAGAGGGTGGTTTAGGCCTCCAAGCCCCGGTGCCCAACCTGTCCTGCCTGTGGCAGCACCAACAGGGTCTCACAGCACAACGCTCAGCAGCCRCTTGCCAAGTGAGCAAAGTGACAAAACTCCCTTTCCTTTATCAAGGAGAGCACTTGACAAGAGACACAGGCCGTGTCATAAGCTGTTAASCCAGACCTGAGCACACGCTCCGGGAGCTGCTGCCACGTCCTGCTAATCCATGGGGCGCAGAGCGGCACCTCCAAGCAGAACCACTGAGGAGGCAGGGATACAAGGATACACTAATCCTAAGATGTTTTGTGACAAAAGCTGTCATTGCCATGAACAACATTAGTCAAGAGCTTTCACAGTCAGAGGAAGGATGATGTGGTTGTTAAAGCACCAAACTTGGATGATTTTTTTTTTCCCCCTTTACCATCTGTCCCTTGCATGGCTTGGCGAGTTGCTCACCTTTCTCTTCTACCGCACTTTCCAGTTCAAATAATCCCCTCTCCACCCTCGTAGACTGCCCGTGAAGCTCCCAGGGCAGGCAGCAGCAGGGGTAGCCGGAATGACTGCAGTTTGCCCTGGAGTAACATATTAACTCGGCCCAGGATCTCACGTGTTCTCCAGCGTCTCACACCTGAGGCCGGCACTTCACAGCGTCAGCAAAGTCCAAGCGAAGCCGCACCCAGATCCTGAGGCCTCCGGTACACAGGAGATTAGCTTCGCCCTAAAGCCACCTCAGCCCTGCCAGGGGAGCCTGTTCCTGTGTGACATCCATTCCTGCCAACACCGCACAAGCAGGTTCACCTCGGACACAAGGAGACACCCCAACGCGGATCCACCCCAAYGAGTCCATCAGAGCTTGCTCTGGTCTCTTCCCCACCCTTCCCYCTGCTTGCCACCAACCATGTGGGAGAAATAGGCAGGTTTGGTTTTCCTTCCTTCTTTTCTCCACAGCCAGTAAATGCCCCGATGCCCAGATGAGCCCGTTGTCTTGCGGGAAAGTCAAAATCCTGTTCAGCAAGTCACAGTTCTGCCATCCAAGAAAATGTTTCTTTGCTCACAGTGTAATCTGTGTAAAGCCTTTWGTAATCAGGGAAAGAAATACCTCGGAAAATGGAAATAACAAGTAAGCCTTGGGGCACGCTTGTTATGAGGGGAAACGTGCAAAGCCAAGGCTGGAAGGGGATCTCAAAGAGGCAGTACAAACTTGAGGGTTCCAGATTAGGTACCGGCGAAGCTGCAGCACGCGATGCCTCACAGAGGGGTGTTTTAGCAAGGTCTTTGCCAGCAGCTCGATCCAAGCACAGTCACTGGGTTGCCCATCAAAGCCCTGACGTTCCCCAGAGGAGCCTCCATACTTTCCCCTCCATCTCCTTTAACTGAACAAAGGCTCCATTTACAGATACTTAGYTTAAAATTACTCAGTTTTGGCACTTCATCCCAGTCTCCTGGGGGAAAAGTGTTCRGCACAGGGGGCCTGGCTTTCTATTCTCACAAAGCCTCGTGGTTGAAAGCCAGTCAATAAAACTCCCTTGCATTTTTTCACTGTCAAKAGCAATACATTATGTTTGCATCATGCACATCAAGCCAGAGGATCACGAAGCACTTGGCAAGCCCTTATTTCATGGGGCAGCAGTAAAGGCACCTCCTGCCCATACAAATGACTCCCTGCGGTGGTCGCTCCAAACAGGTGCCCAGTGCATCGCCCAGCCACCCGCGCATCACTGCAAGCCCTCCTGCTCATCACCCCRTCCTCTGCTTGCCCAGTCCAGACAGATTTAGGTTGAACGATAGCAAGATTATATTATTCTCTATAGGAATTTGTAAGCCATGAAATACCATGAAATAAAGAGGGCATCCCAGATAGGCTTAGGGCCTACTCAGTTTGCATGGGAAGCTAGAAAACAAAAGCAAGTTATTTCCCACCTAACAAATTAAGGAAATAGAAGTTCACAGACCTTGGTATAGAGACACAGTCACAAGCATGGAAGGGAGCACAGCTCCCTCAGCAAGTCCAGCTGCCTGTCCTGGGAGGACTTTGCTGGGCTGATGTGACCAACAGAACATCATCAGGGTTACCAGAGGAGAAGTCATTCTCATGTTATCTTCAATTCCTCTTTAGTGCAAAAGATGTGGTGGAGGCAACTCCTTGACTTTGGACAGGAAAAATGACTTSGCTCCTCCGGGTAGGACATGCGTTCAAAATAACAATTCCATTAAGGCCCGAGATCCATTTTGTGAAGTGCAGCTATCTGCACTGATCACCAAGGCCTTGCAAACCTCATTTAACTGCAACATCCTCATTTATCAACTCTAGTTACCACACCAAGATTAAAGTTCCGGGCTGTTGCACTGCTCTGTCCGGCTCCGGAAAACTCAAATACTGCTTTCAATCAAAGCATTTTCTAGAGAATTTTTGAGGCCCTCTCAGAGTTTTCCAGGACCCTGGAATGTGACTCTCATGGAAGTTTCCTCTTTATGTTATTAGGGCACATTGGCATCAGGTTGAACAATAACTCTGAAATTACTGGAATCTGAACTCTAGTAATAATAAATAAAAAAATTGAGAATTCATTTTCAGATCTCAATACACAGGCAACATAATTCCACAGATAATAAACAGTAACAGAAAGTCAAGTACATCCCTACACATCTCTTGCATCCCTCTGACCCTGCATAATATACCTAATGACCTGCTAGATCTCCACAGCTGAACATCCTTCTCTCACAGATGCACTCAGCTTCCTACATCAAGGAAGAGGAACTGCACTTGAGGATGTCGCTTCCTTTTCCTCTGGTGCTCTTGGAAAGCCACACTCACATCTCTAACCTCTTCTTTTTGATTTCCTCATCCTGAGCTGACTCAGGCCCAGGGTTTGACCTTTCCCAGACTAGATGCTTTCAGCATGGCCAGGTGTGATTATCACCTGCTGAAAGCTGAGGCATCTTGGGAGAGTTCCAGTGTCTGGCAAAGCCCTACGAAGGCCATAAGCCCATTTGGAGGCAAAATGCCAGTGTTGAAAGTCTGCAAGGAATTACTGCCTCTCACTTAAGAGCAGACACAACAGTATCCAAATGTTCTATAGTGATGAAGAATTTGAGAAGCAATTACTGAAGACTCACCAGGTGTACCTCAAGCTGTTGTGCTTCCCAGAGTCACACATTTCATACTGCCSTTYYCTGTCCCTGCACTAACAGGCTGTGYACCTTGGAGCACAGGCGATGGCAACCATGGGAGACAGAGCAGTGGGAGGGACACACAGGCCATACATCACCTGCGGCAGAAACCAGTGCTGAAACTCAAAGCTGTAAGGGCTGACACAGGGCAACAGCTCCCTAAGGCCATAGCATTGCTTGCTAGCTTTATTAAAAGATGGCAAATATTCAGATACTGAAGACATGAAAGCAGTAGCTTCCACATAGCAGAATCACTAAACAATATTGTTCCAGGGAAGTTCTCATCTGTTAGCCATTATAAATTACACAGATCCTTTAGTTGGACTCATGGAATTCTCCCCACGGAGTCAAACCAAAGCTGCACAACTTTTCAGCAAGCCTTTGGRGGAATATCCCACTTGAAATCTGCCTGTACTTTGGCAGAGTAAGAGGCCTAGCATCCAAGKAAACAATCCAGCAAGCCAGTTTTCCAAAGGAGATTTAACCCTGGGGACACCTACATTTTTTTTTTCTTCAGTGTTCTCCATGTATTTCCTTAACCCCTGTGCTGAGGAGCACTCCCATKTGGAGACTCTCATTCCCAGCATCCCTTCAGCCCCGGCAGGGCATGGAGGAGGCAGCAGTGCCTGCAGATCAGTGTGATCCCAAGGGAGACGCCTGCTGCCCGCTTTCCCACATGGGAACAGGGGCTGCAAGTTGCCAGCAGCCACCCCAGCAGCCCAGGCTGGAAACCTGCACATCTGCACACTTGATAACTGCTCACGTTCGCCATGAAGGAACTGGTGTATTAGCCCAATCGCTGGGCATAGGAGACGCATCCGTCATCATATATATAAGGGAAAAGCACAGGAAATGAAAAATGTTATTATAGAGGAGCAGCTAGATTCATCTTTTGATTTATCCTGACTGAATCAAGCCCATTTAAGACAGAGGCTTAGTCTGAAACAAGCCYTGTCATCGCGAATATTGAGGGTCCATCAAAGAAAAATAACAACATGCTTTTTAGTGGGTCTCTGGTTCATGCGTTGCTTTCCTCATTTCCCACCTCATTTGCTCTCTAACRTCCTCTGGAATAAGGCTATTTAGCCATGTGTAATGATATTTATTTACGTAGCACTATTCATCTGCAGATCTCAAAAATACCTAAATAGACACTTCATTACAGTCTGATAATACAAAAGTACTAATTTTTATGAGCATTAGCAAGCTGACACAGTAATAGCTGGTTTGGTAGCTATCTCATTTCCCTATGATCAGCTAATTATTCTTTGCACTTTCTTACAGTCTTACTGCCTTTTTTTTAATTAAGTCTTTAATGCTTCTACAGACCAGGTGTTGCCAAAACCTGTGATGCAAATCACGTGTCTAAGTCTCAAATACAGGTTTTTACTATCTTATTATATGCATGCTGTATATTCCATAACACACATATGTATCTCCATAACACCTATTATAATTGAATACACGTAATTATGGATGAGTGGGATTTTTCCAAAGTGATTTCAATCGATGTGATACATTGAGGTATGTGCCTCTTATCATAGGCTTATTTGAAACAGAAAAACAAGCCTCAGTTTAGAGTATTTTAGTATTAATCCTCTCCAGTTTTGTTTTCAAGCATAAAGCTATTTTCATAGGATATGCAAACTATTATTAAAGTTTCTTGAAAGTGCTGTAAATATTGTTTCATAATTTAATGAATATTTCAGAAATAAGCTTATTTCTTAAAAAGGCTCATTTTAGCACAGGCTCTGCACTGCTTGCACGTTAATGATCAACAGGGCGCACGGAACCGGACCTCCACGGCTGCAACGTCATCCATCACCACAAAGTTTGCAGGAGGGTTTAGTCTCAGTTAACAAAAGTTAAGACAAAAGAGACTGTCTATCAGAGTGAAATGGAAARCATCATATGAAATAAAAAAATCACTTCATATGATTATAGAAGGTTAAGATGGAAGAACAGGTAGAAACAAATACCTATTAGTTCTGGAAGGTATTCCTCCTACTTCATTTAYTATTTTGTTATATGATTAAGAAAAAAATGAGATAAAGTATATACTTTTCATTTACTTCAACTATTTAACAACAGATGACTGAGAACACTCTTGAACAAAATATTAAATAAAAACAATCTGAATTGTTTATAAAAATCCTTGTGCCTGCAGTTCTAAAACCAAACACAATGATCTAGTGAAGAACAAATTTAAATATTAGAGGTAAAAATAAATCTGCAGGTTTTGAAATTGCCTTGACAACTTAGTTGGACAGACGCAGCACGAGCGTAACAAGCCAGGAAAGCACCAATACTCAACTACAGAGGTGCACTAAGGACGGTCTGCAAGAGCTTGTGCCCCTGTTGGGCACCAGACGAGCAGCAAGCGTGCACARCTCCACCCGGGATACTGCCTTCCATCTACCTGCATGGGCTCTTTTAAAAGTTTAGCTTTTTTCATGAAACATGAGGTTAATTCAGATGTGCTAATGGCATCTTCCAGTGCTACTAACTGTAAGCTTCTTTTATAACAAGATTTAAAGCATTAAACAACAAAAAAGAATCTATCTTTACTTACAAGACAGAGCAGAAAAGGAAGGTCATTCATTACACTCATTATTCTCTGTTCATTCTGCAAATATTACAGTGCTACTGAGAAAAAAATAACACCGTCGGAGGTTCCCAGATCTTCCTTCAGAGTTTTGATCGCTCGCTTCCCAAGAAGGGCTTTAACAAACCCCGCAGTGTTCAGTCAATATTTGTATGCAGCACCACGCGGGCAGGCTGCCAAGCGCGCCGCTCAAAGAGCCAGGGGTGGAAAGCTGACACCCTCACAAACACGCTCCCCGCCCGGGCTCGTTAAGGTGGTGCTACGCGTGTCATCTCTGCTGCGGTGCGGGCAGCGCAGGGGAGCCCTTCGCTGGGCACCCTTGCCGTGCATCAGGGCTGTGTTTCACACGGGCGCTCGCTTGCTGCCCGCGCGCTTCTCGCGCCGTGACCAGGCTCTCGCTTTCTGCCAGCTGAGCTYTAAATGCCTTTAAACTGGCTGGGATGCAGGAGGAATCTGCAGGAAGCTCCATGTGGGAATCCCACCTGGCAGTGGGACCCACCAAAGAAACCACTCGGATGCCACTGACTCCTACAGGGCCACACTGAGCTCCCTTGTATAGGGCTGCTCAGGTAATTATGAACTATCTGCTAAAGTCTCGATTGCCCTAGAAGCAAACAGCATCACAAACTGATCACACATCTACAGCGTAYGTGCTGCAGCCTTACACTGCTCCACATGAGGTTTCCAAAACCCACAGGCTCCTCAAGAGGCCTTTCTCATGCTTCTTCTGATTTAAATGCTGCAGAAATAACAACTCTACTGCTGTTTCTGTACTTGCAACACATCAGTATTGTCTGCTGGATTTTTGTATATAAATTATTTTTAAAAGCTTCTAAGGTACTAAATCACAGAACAAAATAAGTTTGTTCCTATGTTAATAATAGCTCACTTGGCCCATTTCTCTTTATTTCAGGGTTCCTAATGTGCAGTCTGAACCAGGTCTGCATGTCTACTAGAAATCATTATAAACTTTGCAGGCCCTTTATTTAATGCAGTAAGTTCATCCTATTTAATACGTTGAGTRCAATGCAGCTTGTAATGCAAAGGTTTAAGAGCTAATAGTAGCAAGGAGAGGTACCAGCARCTACTTGGGGAAAAAATAGAGAGAGAAGATATTAGCAAAATAAATGTAAGAATTTACACTGTAAAATACAATATTTAGGACMAATGCAGCAACATTAACAAGCCAGACTTTAAAACAGTGACATTTGAAGCAATTCAGATTGAACACAATGTATCTGCAGAGTTCTGCAATGCAASAAAGTGCCTGTGAAGTCCTAACTGCTTGAGAGCTCACTTATCAGGGTACCACAGAGAATGAAGGAGCTAAAGAAAGGGGATTATTCTCTAGCTTAAGCACAATGAGAACTGTTTTCTACATTTAAAAGGTGAATAGTTCTTCAAGTGAAGTTATGACAATACTTGCCGCCTACAGAGAAAAGCAGCATTTCAAGAGCATTGTATGAAACGGAGAAGGATTAATGCCAGAGAGAGACCGTTATCCTACTGAAGAGATGCATATTTTAATAATTTGACTAACCAGCACTGGAAATTTCCATACATAACTACAGAACTACACTCCCTAGGATCTGCAAAACCTCCATGAACTTGAGGTCTAAGGGAATTCACAGGTGTAAAACAAGATACAGAAGTGGTGCAAACASATGATAAACTATGAGGAGCCGAATTTTTTGTTAGCTTTTAGCCAGCTTAGGCTATTTCACTGCAAGAGGGCTAGCAAGCCTTAGGAAGSCTAGCAAGCCTTAAGAGGCCTCCAAGCCTTCCTTTGTCAGGTCATGCRTTTACTGGTGCCCTGTGCAGGGACACTTGTGGCTGCTGCAGAGGTCACAGCCGACTTGGTTTAAGAGCTGAGAACAGCTATCAAGAATCCCTAGTCCTTTGAAAGTCAAAGGRAGCAAAAGTGAAGGCTTAAATCTAACTTCTTTCAACTGCTATTCAAGAGGAAGATGGTGTCTAATAAGGGTGACTGGCTCTCTAACCTGCAGCCAGCTGAAACATACAGTAAAACTCTCTAAGAGACCAAAACGTAACACGAAAGAGAAGGGAGCAAGATCTGCAGAACTGTGTGTCCTCAGCCCTAAGTGAAAAGAAAATCCTAGAGCATCATAAGCAGCCAAAATAAAAAATATTTAAATCCTTATTGCTGCATCACTGAAATCCATACACTTCTGCCTATGTATTTTTATTATAAACAGCATTGCTCAGAGCTGACATGCCACAAATCCCYAGGTAAAACCTGAATCGGAGCCGCCCGGCAGCAGGGAGGATACGTGGCCAGGCTGAGCAGCTAACGGCAGCTGGAACAGGCTGCTGTGCTCCTGCCATCGCTGCTCGGGGTGAGGACCAAGCAGAGGCACCCGGAGCCCCGCTCACGCCGTCACTCTGCATGTCACATTCGTTGTCACGGGCAGCATGGTGACAGCCATGAAACCTCGAGGYGCCACCAATTGTCAGGGACCCTTGAAGACAATAGGCCATTATTTATCTTCAATATGTATCATTACAGTTATCTCAATYGGAGACACTAGCAAACGTTTCCAGAGAAACAGTTCCCTCAACTTTTGAAAAAGAAGGGCAGTGATTTATTTTCTGGACTCATGAGAGATTCRAGTCACAGCCACAATCAGCCTCAGAAAAGCTGTGCATAAACCAWTTTTTCCTGGTAACTGCTACACAAGAAAACCCTTGCACTGACAAAACCTGAGCATATGAAACATATACTGCTAAGACAGTTAATAGCCCTGAGCACTGTGAAAAAGAAAAGTGATACTTTAAAATTTCAAAAGTATTTAAAAAAAGACAGAGAGAAATATGGGTGCTATCAAAGGAAAGATAATCAATCCTTCAAAAGCAGAGACATCAAGTAGCAAAGAATATTTCTACCATGCCTAATGGCAGTTCTTTGCTTGCTCCCCTCCTCTGGCTGCTGCTGCCATTCAGCTGGATGGGGGAGCAAATTGCAGCATGTGACACAAGCCAAAGGAACCATGGCAAGGAGAAAGCCTGGCATGGAAGAAGAGCCCGTTTTCTCCAACGCAAACGCCACACATCAGTGCAACAGAACCATGTTGAGGACGTAGAGAAGACTACTGGTGGATCTCATAGCTGGTTAAAACTGGAAGAGAAGCAGCTGAGAATGCAAGCACATAGGAATTGCTAGAAACAGCAGCTCAGCAGAGATGCTGCAAAACCCGGGGCAAGACAAGAATTGTGATGCCTCCGCCAAGGACRTTGGAGAGAATGTCTTATCTGGCCAGTAAACCAGAAACTAGAAAGTAGAAGCATTAAAATAAGGCTTCTTGCAGGCTTTTCGGAGATAGGTGACAGGACTGACCATTCTGTTTTGTTTTTTACCCAGAGATTTCCTGCACAGTTGCTTCAACTGGGCAACATTTAACAGAAGCAAAGTGACCAAGTATTGCTGCATCTTATACTTCAAAATAGCAAAGTTGAGGTCTTGTAAACAAAGGAATGTATAGAAATTGAAAACAAAACCCCCACAGTTTGTATCTAAGATYAAATTCACACCCTGGCATACCTGGCTAGACATAAAAATCACATTATTCGGCATTAACATCAATTTAGAAGCTTAGTGCAGTATCTGTGCCAATGAACTTATTAGCATCAGCTCATTTTTTCCCCTGCAAAGAAATTTTTTTTTTGTTTGGTGCCATCATATTGGGTAAAAGGAAAGAGGTTTTTAAACYGTAAGTTTGTTGGGAACTGCTGCAACCCTATGCCACACAAATACCTGCTGTCAGAGAAGGTGTTAACTGCCCATGAAGAAGAGCTAAGGCCAAACAGAGTGGGCATGAAAAATTTGCACCCTCAGACCTTTCTTTTGTGAGGGCATGTCTGAGAGTTCATGTTTTCAGGGCAGAAGGTAGAGGATTAGGAGCGTGTAGAGGATACCAAAGGTTGAGAGATAATCTAATTGACTACAAACAGGTCCGGACAACATAACTTACTGGAGGGGAAAAGGAAACGGGGAGAAGCAAAAMCAATCCAAATTACCCATCTTGTGCAGATGCACATTCACCTTCAGGGGAGCCACTCTGCTGCCCTGCAGAGATGCGTCATCTTCAAGTGAACAATATTTACTTTGATGCATCGTGACAAATGTCATTTTTGGTTCCTGCATGCTGGCTTACCTTATAACCAAACAGATTCACACGTCAAGCTGTGACAACTTAAAAACAAATTTAAGAGGATGAAACAAGAACCATCAATGCATTATTCTTCCCTGGTGCATCTCACAACTCTCTGTAGTTGTTTTAAAAGGTTTTAAAACATCTATTGCTCTTCTGATWGGTTTTCTTACTAAGAATTTAGTGAACAACTGTCTGCTTACAGTTGCAGAAGTCAGGGTAGAAAAAAAAGAAGTCCACAGCTGCATATTACCTTGTAGCACCTTACATTTCTATTATGCCTACAGCTACGGAGAGGAGGATCAAAGCATGTTCAGCAGGGCAGTCCAAGGACCTCCAGCAAAGCAGAATGGTTTGTTTACTCCATTTCCTATCACTCTCTTGGGCATCAGCACTCAGAGCTTGTACTAGTCATGCTCAGAAGGTCACCTCCAGGACAATATTTCAATAAATAAGAAACTATGGTGTCCTCATTAGCATAATTAAGACAACCTATAAAGATTGTGTACTTTTAAACCATATATTGTAAGAGCACAGAACAGCAACACATGGTGTTTTTGCCAATGAGACCAGTAAAACACTGACTGTTGTGATCAGGAGACCAATCCCAGTAACAAATCTCCTTGGCCTGCACAGCATCTTGCTGGTTTAGGGCAAGTATTACACAAACATAGAAATTATTTCAGAAAAAACTTCTAGAACATACCTTAATTGCTAATTTTTTCACCATAACTTAGCAATTATTATAACAATGTATATATTAAGAAATTTGTTTCAGATACTCTTTTARTAATAGGACTCAGAACTTTATATGGCATTCATCATCTAAACCTTCCCAGCAGGCAGGCAAGTAGCAAGTGTCACACTCTCATAATGCATTCAAGTACTGTATAAATGGGACATAATTAAAGTGGGGCCTAATTAAAGCTTTTCTTCTCCAGAGACAGACAGGTAAAACATAACTTACTATGTTCTTGACTACAAAAGAGTCTAAAATTGTCTTTGAGATTACACAACTTTAGTCTCACTGCACAAGAGAAATACAGTAAGTGTTGGGGCTGAGTTCTGCTTCCAGCTGCACTCTTTTCAGTCTGGACTAATTTCTAATCCCTTGAAACAAGGCAGCCAGGATTTGGTCTATGCGATACAGAAACTTGATGCTAGTAGTACATCGCTATTAGATGTCTAGGTAACRCCTTTGGCTAACCACAGTGCACCACAAACATCCACCCATGCAGAGGCAACCTCTCCAAGCACACCCCTGTCCGAGCTCCTCAGCAATAGGAGTTAGCAGAAGCCAGTCTCRATGGCAGCGCTCACCACATGCTGTCTACAGGTGTACATGGTCATTCCCAAAGGGAGCCTCGGCACCGCTCCGCCGAACACGACAGAAACCAAGCGTTGGCCCCTTGGCCTAAAACAAAGGGGAAAGTCCTTGGAAAAACAGCCTGTTYGGGTTAAAATATAAGCATAGATAGTGGAATTACAGTAGGAAAACAAAAGTCCYGGTTTGGAAAGGCAAAGCTGAGCCAGCTAGTTGCACAGCATGGAAATGAGAACAGGTATGTGCCAGGCTCAGCCACAGATCTACTGCTATTCTTGCTTGTGCATTTCAGTTCCCTGCTCTGCCAAAGGGGAATGAACTTTTTCCTCTAAAGACTATGATTGCAAGAGATAGCCCTTAATTGTATTGAGAAAGTTCTRTGTGAAATCCTCTGCTAAAAGCAGTTACAGAAGCTGCAAGTTGCATTACTACGTTAGAAATATCACTCAACTCTRTTGTACTTGCAATGCTGTACTAAGTTCCCCAGAGCATAAGTAATGTTTTAACAGGATTTCTTTGTGGTGTGCATGGGAAAGAGTTATAGTGTGACCAGCCAACAAGTCCAAGCTGCTCTAAGATCATAAAAAATAAAGCAGGACACAGAAAGCTCCATACTCCAGCTGCAAGGACTTCCACTTGACTCCCTTCTCCAAGGGCAGGGAAGGGCTCTCAGCACATCCAAGCAACACAGTTAAGAATSCTGCTCCAGGGCACAGCAGGGTTGAGTTCTGCACAGGCCCAGGGCTGCAGCAAAGTGGGCTACGTACAGCAACCCACATCAGTAGCAATGAGCATGTACAAACACTGAGCAGGACAAGAGATTCTGGTCACTGAACCAGCAAAACGGAGAGAAAAAGACTGAAGAGGTGACAAACAAGAATGAAAGAATAAAACAACTGCAATCTGTGAGGAAGCAGCAAAATTTCCAGACAAGAAATTCAGCTTTAAGGATTTTTTTTCCTCCTTCACATTACTTGTGCTTTTTCTGAGGCCCTTAGGTGCTATAACATGGGGAGCTGGATTTTCTGTTCTGTTTTATATTTCCAAGAGGACAATAAGCATCACCAGCTCAGATGAGATTTGAGAGGGGACTTCTTTCCCCACAATGAACTAGAACGCAACGCCTTCCTCACCACACAGCCCAAACACAACTTTTCACAGATGGGGTTTATCTAAGTTCAAAACATTTCAACAGATTACTCAACGCATCTCTTGATGACAAAGCACTTTCAAGCATATTCCAGGATTAAGAGTTACATGATTGATTCCACAGTACAAGCCTGAGGATTCAGGCTGAGAGGGGGCAGCTGGATGCCTGCAGGAATAAATATGGAGATTTGTTTATAGCTGGAGCCTCTAGAGAGCCAGCCRGGATGCTCTCGCTACCCAGGTCAGTGGCCTGCATGGCTGGGACACACATCTCTCCTGTAACTGCAGCAAAGACTCCAACACAGCAGATTCTGCAAGCAGTTGCTCAAACCAACCTTCATTTTTCAGGGTCTTGGCTGATGGCGAATCAGGCCCTGCGTTTTTGACAGTAGCAGAGCCTTAAAAAGCAAAAAACACTGTCCAGCTATGGACTTATTAAATCTAAGGCTATGGACTTATTAAATCTAAATTAACTGCCTCTTTACAACTATTTTCTGCTTTGCATAAGGAATATACCTTGCTTTTAATCTGATCCCCAAACAGATTTCTTCCATTAGTATTTAGCTAAATATCTTGCTGTAAAATTTTAACAAGGGGAATGATGATTCACTAGAATTATAGCTATACATTCACAGTAACTGTTTGCAAGGATGCTTGGATGCTCAACGCACCCATGGGACAGCCTTGCTAAACAATCCACAGGAATGTACATTAGAAAACAACTATAAACATACCAAGAGGAAGGTTTGACTAGGATTTAGTCAGTTAAAACAAGTATTTTCACACTGAGCAACTAGAATTACAATTAAAACACRTTCTCTCTACAGTGTCGTACATGCATATGGATGCCATAAAAGAAATTGTTAACTCTTGAGTCAGTAAGCGCATTCCTAACAACTGCGAGCAGGAGGAGTCGATAAAGAGCCTGAGATGAGGCCAGTCTTGCATCACGCACCAAGGTTGACGGGTCAGAGCAATTGCAGTAACGAGCATTTCAATCACGCCCAGACCTCTCTGAAGAAGTTCTTCTACAAGGCGGCAATAGAGACCTACTGCTGATGAAGAGAGCCTAGAGCAGGGCCGCGTGCTCGGGCTGGAGGGACTCGCCTGCCTCTCATTACTTTTGTCACGGGAGCTGGGCATGGGGCTGCACAGGCCTCCCCAGCCCCATCACCTTGTCCCTGACCCCAATCAACACCGTGAGCGAAGTTCTCGCTATTACTTCTCCTTTAAGAGGTTGTTCCTCTTCTCATTCCCATCAAGCAGTTGAAAATGCAGACCCAGACTACAAGCATTAGCAACACTAGCAGATATAACACACTTGATATCCTATTTTTATTCTGCTGTCATGCTATAATTAACTGGAAAACTTTGCCACCTCTATCTTCCCAATTAAGAATCTCCAGATGGAAGCCAATTAGGAATGCCGGAGAACACAAAAAATAAATACATAAAAAGCAGCATATTGAAGTGCAGAGAGAATTCATCTTGCTATTGCCAACAAATCAAGTTGCAGGGCAATAGGGAGTTATATCCATCCAGGAAAATGCTACAGGATTCACTGTTGYTCCATAGAAAGAGAGATACAGATAAGCTGAGCAAGCCATAAAATAGAAAAAGTGATTTTGGAGAGGAGAAAAAGAAACATTTTATAGGAAGAGATCTGGTGGCTGCTATACGGGAGCACAGGGAGAACTTAGCAAAAGGTCTCAGCCTTAATAAAAAAAAAAAAAAAAATCAACCTAAGCTCTGGCCTGAGTAGAAAATAGACCTTTGGTAGATGAACAAGAGGGAGAACGAGCCCCTCCGAGCTGCATGATGAAGAGCTCTGCTCCATCACCTACTCACATCCTCTCCTAGCACAGAAGGCAGACTCTCAGGGCTGCTGCTGATTTAAAGATAGATCTGCTAACCTGTGGTTTAATAATTACAGGCAAAGAGTGTACAATTTGTTAAGTTTCAGGCCAAGTTTAGTCATCTTTCCTAAGCACAGCTAATCCACCTACCCTCCTGGCAAGAAAATGAAAGATGTAAGAATCAAGAATAAACATGTACTACTCAAGGACACTCTGCATTTTTAAGCTCAGATGCTTAGAAGTTTTCACTATAAAGGAGCTGAGCATGGGCCAAAACCCCAGAGCTTTTTTATTCCCTTTCACCAGCTGTCAGCTTCAGCTGCAGATTTGAATTAGGATCCTAATTCAGGTTTCCTAGATAAAGCCAGCAAAGCACCCAAGGCTTAGACCATCCCCATAAACATTCATAAATACCTTACAAGCAATGCCACGGTGCTTTTCAGTACGTCTTTCTCTTCTCTTCTATTTTAGAAGTGGCAAAACCATCAACTTGATATTTTTGCCTCTGGGAAATTCAGTTATCTCCATAAACTTCTGAATTTGGTCAAAGAGCTGAAGACCTTAAAGTAGATGTCCAGGGCAGGTCTGATGGATGGGCAGTATTTGAAGATCATCAGGGGGATGCCACATGATCTTTCCATCAGGTAGAATACCATAAAAGAGTAAAACAACAGCAGGGTCATAATATATCAAAAGAGACATATTAAGTTGTGGTGGTGATGGGTAATATATTGAAATGGGGCATGATACRTGGCAGAGGGGCATAACATCATTGCTTTATATAAAACCAGAAACTTGTGGAGTGTTTTCTGCTAAAAAAATGAATTTTTAAGAAAAAAAATTCTGATCTCCTCAAAATAGAAGTTTGTTCCAAAAACAGAAGTATAAAGTTACTCAGGGGTTATTTTGTGGGGGTCTCTGCAAGTCCAGGCAGCTGGGCTGCCAATTAGCCCTGAGGGAGCTCGTCTAAAGGGAAAAACYCCTTAACAGGAAGGAGAACAGAAAGGTCTCGAGCAGTGAAAAGGGCATCAGCCCCATCAGCCACGTAATCCTCTGAAAGGAACACAGCCCATCACAACATACCTACCCACAGCCTTGCTTCCTTTCACTTGGAAAAGGAAGTCATAAACTTGGTGCATTTTTCTATAAACTAAATAGTGAAAGAATTATGATGCAATTATCACTTAAGCATGATTATGTGTTTTCTTAAAAAAAGTGGATTAGGATATTTTCTTTTTGCATCTATCAGATCTAAAGAAATTAAATGTGGTTCAACGATCTAGTGAAAAAACAGTGCTTTTTTGAAGTCTATGTCTTTATGAATGCTAGTCTTTATGATATTGAAATACTACAAAAGCCCAGAATAAAGTGATCTAAATCATATGAGAGGCTAAAGAATTGACTTGACAAGGAGCTGTGAAAGAAGCCAGATTCTAGCTGAAATGGACTGTAACATATTTACAAAAGCAAGCGAGGAACATACCCTTCAACCTTCCCTGGGGCCTCATAAAAGGGATTCAGATGTGATTTCAGAGACCTGAGGCAGGAAGGTATCACAGACCGTAACAACCTCATTTGGTGGAAAACAGTTACTTAAAATACTACAGACAAGAGTATTTGCAATTAATTATATACTTCCATTCCAAAACTGTAAAAATCTRTTACTACAGGGATGTGAGTCCATGCAAATTAAAGTTAAAGCAGCTAAAGTTAAGAAAGTTAAAACCTCTCTTCGCTGGACAGTGAGAATAAAGCAACAGCAGCTAAATATGAAGATGTCCTGCACTGTCTCTCTGCCTTGAAAAGCAGCACAAACACCTCAGCACTTCATCCCTTGGGGAGCTCTAGCTCTGTTCAGGTCAGCCTGATGCCGCTTGCTCCGTTTCTTCTCCAGAGCTGCTCCTGAACAGAGCAGCTACTCCAGGGCTCTTGCCACCGGGTTGTGGGACACCATCAGGCTCACCTCCTGGTGAGCCCATGCCATAACATCAGCCATGAGATCCATAACTAGAAGATATGTGCCCCAGTAGAAAATTTCATCATTAGCGAAGAAGAAAAAAGAAATAAGAAGCCAGAGAGTCTGTCAGGTGCTCTGTGAGTCATTTTGTGATTTGTGGACTGAATTCCTTAATAACAAAGCTTTTGCTGACACATGTTGTTTGTATTTGTCTTCAGAACGGTCTAATTAGTAATGAGTAATCCCTCTTGGAAAACATTTACACAGAAGTATTTAATCTCATGCCACTAGTTTAGATTGCATTTTCTTTAATGAGGAAAGGGAGCCAGAAAGTAAATAATGCTGTAGTCTGCTTWAACRTCCTGGGGTAGCCCAGGAGGGACGRGACCGCAGCCGCRGGGAGCTGGTCACRGTGCCCTYGGTGACGGTCATGACAGAACCCAGCGTTTCCCCCTGCTCCAACAGCCTCCAGAGCCACTCTGCTGCCGGAGGGCCTGCGGCCACACACCGSTTCTGTGGCTGCAGCACTGCCAGGAGCAGTCATTTGACAGCGACCGCACTTGCACTAATCCTAAATGCAGTCCATTCAAATGTYTTCTTTAAAAGACAGAGGGAATGCAGCACACTGCAGAAGGGGTGGAAGGGATTAATACTCTCTTGCAGGAAGACAGTCTGTTGAGAATAAGAAGTTGTAGCTATTCGTAGCTRAGAGACTTTAGGCATGAAGCAGTAGGGATCATGGAGACCTGAACTCAGCTGTGGAGCTAGCAAAGCTYGAGAAAAAAGGTTCAACTGGACTGGACAGCCATAAATAACACAACCCTCGTCCTCCTCAACCATGTAAGAGAACAAAACACTGAACATAAAACAAAGATCCCTACAGAACATTCTTTCTACTAATTGTYTGCAATTATCACTAATCAATGAATAACTTACAAACCCCTTAGTTTTGCAAGTTTGGCTATGTGGTCAGAGTAGTATTTGAAAGAATTTTAATCAGTGGTTTTCTTTTTCAAAGGATGGGAGGAATTTTACTTTGTTTCATTTTTAAAGCTATTCATCTGCAGTTAAGAAACATTACAGTTTGTGTAGGTTTAACAGATTTAAATGGCCTAACACAACTCCAAAACTGCCAGTTRCCACTGAATATATCCCCAGAAAACAAAGATGTTGCCTCTGTAAAAGGTCTTGCCCAAGAAAGCTTCTTAAYTCTGTGTTTGTTGTAGGACTGCAGCCTTCAACCAGACACATCCTCTGCTGGGAAGCTGCAGCTAAGATGAAATAATATGGTAAGGAATGAACGGACTAGAAGGGAACTTCTCACTGTTGAAGCGGGAAGTAATGATGTGAAGTGCTGCTGAATGCCAGGATCTACAGGTTTCTTAAAGCAATCAGAGTAAAATACAGATAAAGGATCCCACTATATTGACTGGCAAAAGGGAGCTGAGCAATAGCACTCATTCTGAACCAAAAAAAAAGAGAAATAAGAAGAGAAATATGATAAAACATGACCGACATCATATGTTTTCCTTCACAGCTGTATGCAGAGCTGAACATCCCAAGAATTCTGCAGATGTCTCCCTGACATTCCTAGCAGAAGATAAACATCTGCTGGKGGCTAAAGTAGATCCAAATGGAAAAAATATCTCAGGTCAAGAGTACCCAAAGATCTTTGTATTTGTCTTCAGTATTTGCTTTGGAGTCTCTGACCACTGGMTACTGCAGTCAAAGGACAGGGTGAAGCTGAGCCACAAGAGCCCCACAGTGAAGACATGCCCTAGCCTTTACAAATGTTACCTTCCAAACTCAGTAGGGTCCCTGCTTGCTTTGCACGGCTGAAGGAGAAGAGTCAAAACATGATGCATTACTTTGCCTTTTGAACTTGCACTTTAAACATTTCCAGCAGCCTCTGCAGGGGCCATCAAGAAACTCATGAGACGGCTCCATATGGCCTTTGGATGGGCTTGCAATAGCTGCAACAAGGAGCCCGAGCCTGCTCTGCATCCTTCCCTAGCGACACCCCAGCAGCACCTGTGCCCAGGAGGGCCGGCTGCCTCCGTTGTGGTTGGGACAAGAGGCCGTTGCGGGCACTGTTCACACAGCACCACAACAGACTGCAGGACACAGCGCGGCTCCTCGCTCCACCAGCTGCCCCGGGGCCATCATCAGTTGAGTGGGTCATAAGCCAAGTATTCACCGAAAAGCTATGATCATTTCTAAATTATAAGTGGTTAAAATTGTGCAAGAGGCTTGCATGTCTTTCGCATGTCAGTGTTCCTACCCAGGAGCCATCCTGAATTTTCCAGATTGCTTTAGATATGGAGCCAGCTGGCCAYGGTGAATAACCTGTACAACGGACTGTCTGATACCTTGCTTGTCTGGCAGGTTGTATATTTGATGACTTATCCATGGTTACAAATCACACCACTAAACTGTGCTAGTTTTATAAGCGTCCCTAGGCCTGTTTTTAAATAATGACCCTGATTTCTAAAAGGGAGTAGTCTACAGGCCCCTTAAGGGGAGCCAGACCCTACAAAAGTACAATACATTCGTTAAATCTGATAGTTTGCTCAAGAGTTGGATAAATTGGGCAAAGTTGGAAAGCACTGCATCCAAGACAGGTGACATGAGACAGATGCTTGTCATATTCCCCARTTTCTTTTACCTGGAGATGAACAAACATGAGATCAGATTCACTCTGCTATGAAATAATGTGAACTCTTGTTTCTTTGCCTTAAGAAAATGCTATTTATATTTTTCTAGGGCAAAATACACAAAGACATGCCTGAGTGTTGCCACAGGCATCTTTAATGAAGATGTAAAAAACATTTCAAATGAAAACCTTGGCTATCCTCCCCTCCCCCTCGCAAGAATAAAAAAAAGAAAATCAACTGCCAACAGCAAATGTTTCTACTGGCAAACACTTCTCTACAAAATTCTTCCCCATTAGGAACCTCCTTCCCCAAAGGTCTGGCAAAAAGGGTTTGCAAGAGCTCTGTGAATACTGTCAAATGGAGGCTGTGCTTTGCCTTGGGGCCAGAAGGGACCATTAGATCATCTCCTCTGCTCTAACACCTGCAGTTAAAGAGGGGGAGGGGGGGGGAGAAAAAAAAGGGATAAAAGGGGGAGGATTTCACCCACTCATTTCTATTACATTTGTCTGGTTAACAAATATGTGGCAAAAAGTCAGTTCTCAATCCTTGGCCATCAAGGAATGAAGAATAAAGAACSCACTCAGCAGGTTCTTTGCTTTTTCTCTGTGGAAATACAACACAGCCTATGACGAGAAACCCTTCCTGGGAAAGAGCTATCCTTGTTCTGACACTAGGGGCTGTGCTTCTAGAAGACCCTCTCCCARTTTTGATTCTGCATTTCACTGAATGTGTTTGAACCTTAAGTGCCACCAGCAAAACAGGACCTTAGCAGCCAAACATCACAATGTTGACAGTGAAAAGTCCACACACCCATCCCTACAAGCGCTTWTACTAACATCTTGTGTTTACCAGCACAGCACATTACCAAAGTGCTTGCTAGCAGCTCACATTTATAATTCATTACATGATTTTTACCTACCCCAATTGTCAGAGCATTTCTCACTTAGGGGAAAGATTCCAGGTTGGGGTTATTCATCAGTGATGCAGTTTAGGTCTCTATCAGCATCTGATTGTTTTGGCTATAACAGGGAATAACTATGTTAGATTCTCACAATATAAGGAAAACACAACTAGGCATTTTGGGGATGAAGTATACTGAGGACACAGTTACACCCATTGCCCTCCTGAAAAGATAGGAGAGAATGAAGTTAAGAATAAGAGAAGMCATTTAATGAGGAATAAAACAGAATGGAAGGACATGAGCATCAGAACTAGGAGGAATTGGGCCACACATTTCCCTGATAGGATCAAGTGCTTGTCCACAACACAAAAGTGGGTCACCGACCAGCCAGGGCTGGAGTGGAATTCGGTGCTTGGCAATATTTGCAATATGGGCTTTCAAACAGCCAGATCCAACACCTGGTAAATACGCAATCTAKGCTTTTTTGCTAAGAGAAGAAAATAAATGACTTCATCTGAAAAATATCTTCCTAAATTGCATCCTCACCTGCAGGATAGATCCACTCACTGCTTCGTGATATTTGTGGGAAGTTATTTCAAAATACTCATTGCCAGTAATCTGCATCTCTGCCCATCCAGAGATAATGAAGTACTCTGTAAACATCCACTCTTAATCATTTGGGGAAACACATTCACCTCAAACAATCCTTTTGACGCACATGGAGAAAATAATTTTCTGTAACACTGATGTGAAGTGGGCTTTCCTAAGGAGAAATACAGAAGTGGTTTTATACCACCCAGTCCTCTATCTGCATAGCATCATCATGAGTTTTTTCTCTGTGCCAGAAACTATGCTGGCCATCTGCAATAGGCTCTCTCCAGGAAAAGGGAAATAATTTACAGACTATTGTTTATGGAAGAAACTTCACCATTATGGGAAAGACTCCATTCCTTAAAGCTAGAAAAAAAAAATCCTGTTTTTATATGTGTGTGTGTGTGTGTTCAGATGCTAGCAGGAAGAAGCACCTCTCAAACGTTGGATAAAATGGGTAGACAAGACTGCTTCCTCCAGCAGTGAAAGCCGAGCAGAAGTTCAGACTTGAGGATTTATCAAATTATTGAGGAAAGCAACTCTGTTCACATTTAATGCCAAACTTACTCATGAAAGCCTGTAGGACTAAGGCACCTACCTGAAGCTAAATATACTCGAGTCCTTTCTGCATTTAGGGCCATAGTTGAGAGAAAAKAATTTCTCAAGAGCATCAGCACACTCAAAAACATCATCAATCAACCTATCTATCAATGGGAAAACAAGCAGATACACTCTTTACAAGATTAAAAAAATCAACTTATGAACAAACCTGCAAAAATGTATGGGAAATGTTTCTTACAAGACTCAGATATCACTTCCCTAGTGCCTGTRCTAGGAGTCTCTACAGGAAAGTTGGTGTTTTGTGCCCAGGATGATGCCTCTCTGAACAGTTGCAAGATGAAGCAGATGACCCTAATTCATTTACACACAGAGCAATTTCAATCTTCATGGATACCAAAGTGTTCAATAAATGGCAGTCTGTGATAAGCAGACAGAATAAGTGGCCAACCATGTTGTAGATTCCAGAATACAGCAGAAAAATAAATTTTTCCCCCCTCCACACACAGTCCTTTAGTCCCATAGCCTCCTCCAAAATGATAAAGTTACAGGCAAATGACCAAAGTTAATTCCCTTTAATACATACAGTATCAGCTACTTACCTAAACTAATGAAKAGCTTAATGCTAATTCCAGCCCTATTGCAAACATACACACGGATCACRCACATGAAACCATCTCCAGACTACAGAATAGCAATCAAATATCCAAGAGCATATGAAAGAATTGTGATCTCCTCTCCTCAACTACATGACAATTTTTTCCTTCAGACTGGAAGTTTGTGAGTTATATAAGGCTGCATCTCTCTYGAGATGTGGCCATGAACAAATGGATTGTTATAGTAAGGGACAAAAAATGATGACCACACTTCAGGTCCCTGGCATAGATGGGGAAAGTGGCCCATGTTGTACAGTTAACTAGGTGCAAAAAGCCCCTGCCCATGAAGAGCTCTGCTCAAATGAAGTAGGATCACACTGCTTTCAATCCACCTTRGTTTGTTATGCTCTCCTATACTGTCCTCTTAGGGATCTGGTCCTAGAAATACTAGTTAAAATGAAGTGATAAGAACCCMCTGAGCAGACAGCAGCTGTGGATTGAAGATGATTTTGTCCTAATTTAATTAAAAACTAATTAAATATTCTTCATAAAGAAGCCTCCTGCCCAACTGACTGTCCTCTTATCTGAGCACAGCAATTAAAGTCATTTAAACAGATATACTTGCAAATCCTTACATGAAACATCAATGCTGCAACCTCTTGTCTTTCTAAAGAGCCCGTCTTGTTTTTCCTGCTTTTCTCAATTCCAGATTTGCAGACATTTTCTTCCTCATGAATCAGTAACACTGAGCTTCTGTCAGCTTGTATTTCTCCAGATGTTTAGGGACCCCATCTCTTATTAACGTCTCCAGGATCTTGCCTGCTACTAACGTCAGGCCCTCRGACCTCGTTGTTTTCTTGTGACTTGGAAGTGGCTCCCGTGCAGAATACCTGAGCTCCGCAGCCAGGTCAGCCAGGAAACACAGACTAAGTCCATGCATAGAGCTGCTCACAAGTAACACTCGCAGTGTTTTGGATTCATTCGGGGCCAAGAGGCTTTCAGTGGTTTATATCCACAATATACACCTACTGGCATCAAGCCCACAAAGCCAACAATGAAGCAGGAATGAAAGTTATAAATAAAAGGGTGAAAAACAAGAGAAAGGGAGTTTTCCCACACCTATCATTTGAAAACTCATCATTCAAARACAGTCTCTCTTCTGTCTTTTACAAATACTCTTTTGTGTCTAGTGTATTTCAAGTTGCTACTAGTGTTCAGGTTATGCCCTGCAAAGAGCCAGAGTACTATGAAGAGCAAGATGTGACAAGAGAGCTGGCAGCAATCCAGAAAATGGCATTCGCACTGTACACATTTGAGATAGGACAGCCTCAATACTGAGGATAAGCTACTGGGAGCTGTTGTGTCAACCTTAGATACTCAAATCCTGTCTGCACAAAAATCTAATGTGTGGGGGGCAGTTAYGTTGTTGTCTTCACAAGTGTCTCAGCCCACAGGATGCTGACACAACAGTAAATACACTGTGTGTGTTCTGCTCTTGTGGTCCACAAACAGAAAGAGCTCGAGTAAATTACCTCAAGAGAKAGCACGGATATATGAAAAGCTACGTGTGAACAACCACCTGGGAAAAAAGTACTGCTGCCATGAGAGCACTACACTAACTGCTCACGCTGCAGTTCCAAACAGCGGTCTCRTATGTTTGTCAATATACACTTTACAACAAATAGTGCATAAAGTCCATTTGACCCGTTCATGAGCAGTGAGGTTTCCTGCCTTTCCAAACATTAAAGGCAGAGTAGCCAGCCTAATACGTCCTTACAATTTCTGTAATATCTATGCAGTGACTATTTTTATATCGCTTGCGTATAATTTTGGACCAACATAATTCCTACTTTTCTCCCAGAATAAGCCAAGTTCTTCTGCTTTCCAGTCTAAATTCCATTACGATTTATTAATATTTGATCTTGTGCTCATGTTGAAATATGCTTTTTTCTCTTGTCTGCCTTCATGTCACTAAATAGTTCTCTTTCAAAATTTGTTTTAAAGACTTTACATAGCTTTACAGCCTAAATCCACAAGTTTATGCTTGTTCACAGATTTCCACCCTTCRTCTGAAATTTTACTCCAAAGCAGAATTTCTGTTCCTATTCTGATTTTTCAGGTGCCTTAATTGCTATTACAAAGGATGTCAACAACATCCTTTTGATAACTAACACAAATTCAAGGATGAACTACAAATCATGCAAATTTGGATTACATATAGATTATCCCTGAGCTTCCACATGCAGCAGACCCTCTTACCTCTTTTAGTGCTTATCTGCACTGCTATTGCCCATTCAAGGTTCAGTCAACCCAGGTTTTCAGTCATTCCCTCCAACTCAAAGTAGTTGCCAATCAACAACTTGCCTTTCTCTGCTTAGCTAGAAGTAATTTCAGCCTCTCTCCACATTCATTCCTTGAGCTCCTTAGAGCTGTTACCACCACAAGAACTGTGAGCATCTCTGAGCTTGTCTTTCCAAAACYGCAGCCTCAGGTACATGCCTACAACCCCATTGCTCCTCCTTGCATTTTGTATAGCTTGCTCCTTCACTAGCTTATTTCTCCATCCCCCTTCCTCACATTCACATCCTTCCATTTATCCTCACAGATGACACTGCTACTCAGATCCTCTTGCACACCAGCTCTCTGCAACTTGCCAGACTTATAGTGAGGCACATCCTCCTCAATGCACTTTTGAAGATTCACTTGAAAATGCCAGGACTAACTTGGATTGCACTTCTTAGATCTTTCTGTCCAAGAGATTTAAGCAGCCCTCTTTCACAGCAGCTGCTCTTGGATCCCCACAAACCCTATACAGCATAGGCAAACTAGYCAACAGGGTATTTTCAGTTCTCAGACTTCCTGTAGTTGCCATGAAAAATCTAATCCTTGCTAGAAGAGGGGGAGATGACCCCTTTTTAATTATACGGGCACCCAAATGCTTGTATAAGTTTCCACCTACAAATACTTGCTCGCTTGTATTGGTTGCTGTGCTTACAGAGAACAACCTGTGAGACTTCCAAAACCATTTCCCTCCAGCAGCTCCCTAATAAACTTAATTCTGAGACCACTGGCAGGAAACTGATGCCATACCTGCCAGCAAAAAGCCTTGTTTAACCTAACGCMCTGTTCCTCACTAGGGAGCTGGGTGGAAACATCTCACTGCATCTCCTACAAGAGTTCTGAATTTACTAGCAATGATCATGGTCCAAGGTAGAATTTTGGCATCATTCAGCTCTAAGGACCATCAGCATCAAAGAAGCTAAGACTTCATCAGGAGATCCAAGGTCAAGGGAAGCAGCACAGGCATCTTGTCAAGCTGCTGCATGGACAGTGAGATAAGCTCTGTTGATTAACACGCTCCATCTTCTGAGTATTTGCATTTTATTTTGACTGATACCAAGAATTAATTTTGTAACCAGCTATTGCATATTATGCTGTTCTATTCCCATGATTTATTTTTGCTAAGTGTCTTGGCATCCATCCGACAATAAGTGAACCAACATATGAAAATTATTAGCAAAAGAAAGATTTATGCACAAGTTTTAGTGATCATGCAGCATGTCTAACTGCAAGAGATGCTCTCTATTTAAGATTTCTCATCTCAGAGCTTTAAAACTATACAATATACTAAAAACTTATTCACAGTTGTCCTCAAAGACTGCACTTTCACCCCTCAGTGAGTTTATAAATAGGCAAATAATACTTTTGAATACACTTGTAAGATGCATTTCTGTAACTTTGACTCTTACGTGTAGGTCCACTTTCGGCCTTTTAGCACAAAGGATTCTTACTCAAGTCAGGGTTTTGAGACATAAATGAAAGATAAAAACTAATGACTCTACATCCATTTCCATCATCCCTTATGGGATTCATAATGTTCTTATCTGTAGCTATTGTTGCCAGTACATGAATGCAATTGCTTTTACATTCCAGCTGTTAGCTAAGACAGGCACGCTGTAGCTATCCGAGATTACCAGGATAAAGTCAACACTGCTACAGGCTAATATTTTTCCACAGAAGGTTTRGATGTCATAAAAGCTAAACTTTCTCAATTACAGATGTGAAAATACTTTATTTTGAAAATTCCTAATTCTTCAATTAGGAAAATAAGAAAAGAAAGGAAATAAAAAAAAGAGATGAAGTCATGGATCCACAAGATCAAGAATCTTCACCAAATATTCCCTTTTGAAAATATTTATCCTCCAAAGAAATATACCTTCAAGTATTTTTGWCAGTTGATGTTTTGTAGCATTGAAGTAGCTAGAAATACAGAAGCCAAAGAAAAACAAGAATTAAGACAGACSTCTCATTTATCACCGATTGAAATAAAAGTGATTGCACTAGTATAAACCTCTAGTTAGCCCATGAAAGAAAAAAATCCTCAGCACCTAACATCCATTCAAGGCACCAACAGCTCTTCCATGATAAGGAGAAGAGAGGATAAGCCATTCCGCTGGATAACACTCAAACCAATATAAAGCTCATATATGTAATTATAAATATTTCTTTTTGTCTGCATATTTTTCAGATCACAAGCATATCCCAAAGGAAAGAAGATCTATCCCCCTTAGACTTGACCGGTCTGGCTGGACCCAAACCCAGACAGTAAACAGCACTTTCTCCTCCAGACCGAGACAGGGATTAATGCCTCAGAGCATCATGTGTGGCAACCAGAGCTGAGCTGGAGAGCAAGTCCCTCTCCCGAGATCTTTAGCRCAGAGATAACCCCAACAGTGCTGAGCATGGACTGTCTACTTGTCCACTCGTTCCCAGGAAATGCAATCACAAGCACCCCAACGCCCAAGGTCAAAGCATTGACGCGTCTTCTCCTGCACGAGCCTACTGCACACAGGGGGTTTTAGGGGCTTGGGTTTCATAGGCTAGACATGAGGACAGCCCAACTGGCCAGCTCAGAGCCCCAGGGCACAGATGCCCACATGTCACTTGGGGCAGCTCACTGCAGCCACCAGAGTTGAGCACCAGCAGGGTCCTCTTCCCAATTGACATCAAGCTCTCATTCCTTTGCCAAGGTCTGGCTGGTTTAGAAATGATGCACTCAGGTTTTACAGCCCCAACCAGACATTTGATTCTTCACATGGGAAATACAAGAATGACAATAAATTGTCCAATTGCTTCTACTAGCAATCCAGGGACAGAAATGATTGAAGATTTTCAAACTGGAAGTAGGAGATGCAATTTAACAGGACAATGGGTTTGTTTGGGAAGAGCAGCTGTGAAACACTGCAGTTGACTGCTTGCTTCTTAGTGAGGCTACTTCTGCTCAGGGTATTTGTTCAATGCAGAGAGGAGATGCAAATCACTTACAAGCACTGATGGAGCTTTCTGTTGCTCTGCATGGTATGTCAGTGAAAGCTGGGATTAGTCTCACAGTGTAGCTGTAAAAACAAACATTTGCTTATTTTGTACATCTTTTAATTGCCATGTGAATCCCAGCAGCCTGCTGCAGAGCTTGCCAAGGGACAGAATCTGACAGATCATCACGCAGATTTGGAAGGAAGGAAGAACTTCATCTTCTGCTTTCTCATTTAGGATTCAAAATACAGCTCAGCTTCCAGACACCTCCTGAATGACTCTGAGGGTAAAGCTGCCTGCATGTGGGCATACAGGGATAGGACAGGGATAAGCAGGCCTCCCATTGAAACATTATTTCCCATTTTAAAATCATACTACTAGATGCCAATAGGACTGACCTCTCCTCTCTCCTAGCTGAGATCTCACAGCATCCTGACATTTAAGCTTAAGGAGAAAGACAGTCACAAAACAGCATGTGAAAATATTAGATATACTGAAGCCAATAACTCTGATTTGACTTCATAAGGGCAGAACCCTACCTTGCATCTCTCATTGAGATGCTGACACAAAGCCAGTGTCATCCAAAAAAATCCATTGATAAATCCATAAAACCTGCTGATTTTTGGCATTAAAAGTGAATATGATCATACCCTACAGAGGAAAGGGGCATAGCTCTTGGAATGAATTAACATCCAAATACCCCATGCAGACACAACCCAGTGTCAGGGAGCTCCCAAACAACTCTGCACTGCTCCTGGTTGCAATCCTTCCCTGCTGCCCTGCTTAAGGGTACATGGGGGTCCTTATTTCATAGTTACAAAGCCCATTTTTAATATGTGCATTCATAACCAGATTGAGATACACCCCAACAACAGCTCCTTTCATGGTTCTGCATACCCCTAGGAAAAGAAGATTAATGAAAATAAACACTGTAAATGGTTTAGCTTATTCAGACTATGTATGAGCTAACATCATCCCATGGTATACGGGCAAGCTATCATCCATAGCTTAAAACAAAGCCCACATCAAAAACTAAATGTACCAGAGGAATTCTGTCCACACAACAACATTTATTTCAATATAGAGGGGACAAGGCACTGTAACATTAGGAGTAAGATTTCTCCCCCTTTTGAGAAACACAAACACCTAAATTCCTTGCATTTTGATCAACCTTAGCAGAGCACAGGACAGCACAGACAAGTCCCAGGTTACACTTTTGCAAATTTTTTCTCCTGGAGTGTTCAGTGCTCCCTCACTGAGGAATAATTGTTTTAAAACCATGTCTGCATCTTTACTTAAAAGATAAGATATACTAAAAAGCAAGAATAGGACCAAGGCACTAATATCCCATTGAAACAGAAGTTGAGCACCCAGGGACTCTTGGCAAGCCTTCTGCAAAACCCTTCCCAATGCCCAGCATGTCCATAAACGTGCTAACTGCCCAGGAACTGTCTCAGGGGGGTTCTCAACTGTCTCTAAGGCTTTGGGCACCTTAGTCTCAAAGACATTTCCACTATCCATGTAGAACTCAACATCAAATCCCATAGTTCGTTACTGGGTATTATTGCCTCAGAAATATAGACTCTATAAAGACCTATTTCCCAGTGTGAGCTTTTCTGCAAGGTTCCTATGTAAGCAGCTATGGGCGAGAAGGCCCATTGGTGGTTGTTCACATGGCCATCCAGTGATGACCACACAGCCCTTTCAGAACACAGCCTCTGCACCAGGATTCACGTGCTGTGAGACTGCAGGAATACAACAAATGCATCATAAAAATCACTACTGACTTCTTAAAACTCTTGCTTTTGTCTTGGGTCATGGAGATATCACTCTTAGAATCAATCCTGGGAGTTTAGAGTTAAAATTAAAAGCAGTAAGTTATATCTTTGTGTTCTGGCATTAACATGCCATGATTTCCAAYCACACTACAAGAGACAAAGCTGCTTCTAGAAATATCTATTTCAAGTCCTCTTTCGAGTGCTGTTCTGGTGCACTGCATTGATATCAGCCTGACTTGAGAGCTACACAGAAGACTGCTGAAAAGATAAGGCAGACTGTAAATGGCCTAAAAAAGCCTTGAGAAATTTGGGACAACTTCATTGTGAACAAACTCCTATTCAGCCACCAAGTGCACTGCAGTGAGTGACAGCTTATACACAACTTGGCAGGCTCCACAGAAAGAGAAAGAAAAGAAAACTTTTAGCCTGCGATAAGCTTTATGACAGGCAGTAAAATCTTAATTGAGATACACTGAACCATACAAAGAAGTTTGTGTAATACAACACAGGTTTAAATGAACAGATGCAGTCAGGAGAAGATGAAAAAAGCCTTCTTTAATGAAAGATCCCCTGATTTAAGTGTATTCATTTCTTTAATTCCTGCATTTGCTGATTTTCTTATCTATTCTTGTAATTTATAGTATGCATAAGCTGATAAATTCTCATATTTGAGATTGGTATCATAGTTATTTTGACAAGCTTTAATTGTACTAGTCACTTTTAATTCCTCTTTCTAGAAGAATATATACCACGGCCTTTAAACTTGTATCATCTTCCCTTAAGAGCTGCGTTGCCCCAACACAATTCTACACCTGCTGAAATTCAGCAGCAGCTCAGTTCACTGTGTCACGCTGAGTATGGGAATGCTTCCAGCACCACTCTSTTTCATTGCATCTCACTACAGGACTGGGTAAGGCAGAAAGATTTTTTGTAGAAATTAACTCAGCTGTAACTACAGAACTAGAGATAATCAAGCTCAAATCAATAGATTTCAGAGCAGCTCAGATGTTCATGCAGCCATACCACCCCTAACGGGCTCATTTTAATTAGAAGATTCAAAAAGGAAATAAATACCTGGTGGCAGAGATTTTTTTAACCTCTTGTAAAGCCATGGCGAGGCAGCCAAGAAGACATTGAACGATACGTGGAACCTCCGTCTTTCAAGACGTGTCAGAGATTGAGCTCTGTGAAATACTGTCTCTATAAAAAGCTGCATGAGCTAAAGATTTCCAGCTCAGCCTGACAACCTCTCTGAACCTAGCAACACCCCTATCCCTAGTCCCAAGCCCAGTCCAACCTTCACCTACCCTGCCACTTTTTTTTTTTTTTTAAAAAAACAAGTAGTCCAGGTAGACCAGCAACGACCTTGAAGGTCAGAACCTTGAGGGTCTGCAGCAACAAATGCCCAAGAACCTGACAAGTCCTCAGTCCCTTCTGGGCCGCCCAGGACCCTTGCCAGTCTCCACCAGTTGATGCTGTATTCTTAATCCCAACCCACTGACCCTGCCAGCCACAGATATCTAAGCAGGTGACTGTTGCCAGCATCTGCATCCATAGCTACCCCAATAGCCTCCAGCTCATCAGAGCCTCTCACCTGCAGCTCCACAACTGCTCACAGCTTTTATTCTTCTTCCTCTACCTATCTTAGACTAGGTTCCATATCCTGAGCCCTTACTTATACCAACGGCTCATTTTTAAAGGTGTCAGAAGATTATTTGTGGTGTCTCCACTTTGTCACGCAASAGCTGCATGGAGACCCTCTTTAAAGTCATGTTGATGTAGTACCTGGCCCTCAGGAGATCAATTTGAAACAAATAGGTTTTAGAATTTAGAGGTTGCTCCATCTACCATGCTACTGCCGCCTGATCAGCAAACAAAAGGCAAGGATATCCTTCCTTCCGGGCCCAAATACAGGCTGAACTGATGGCAGGCATTTTCTGTTTGGTTTCTTTGGCTACAGTTGTTTTCTGTCCAAGTCTTTAAAGTTAGGAGTTCACTTTGCAAACATACAACCCCAACCTGTCGCTGGGGTGTTGCCAAGTTGCTTTCATCAGACGTCAATAGAAGTTCACCTACAAGATAAAGGATCATATGAATACAGCTTGGATTCCTTCATTTTAGCAGCAGTTTCCCTGCTGAAATCAGAGCTATAACGATCAGACAAGTCATCTCCCCTCCAATGAGTTTTGCTCTGTATTTTGCTCTGATGTCTGCAAATTATGAACCCACATTTCTGATACATTTTTTTTCAGTTTACTGAGCACTGCTCATACCAGGCTGCCATGTGGCATTGCATACTAACGTCTGTGCTTAAATGCTATCCAGGCTGGAACATCTTCCTTTTGGAGGCTTCATTGAGAAATCTTGGCAAATTAAAATCTTTAAAATTTACTGTGACTTATGTCTGCATAAAGTATTGTCACTACCCAGGGACAAGAATAAGGTGAAATACAGTCCATTCATTACTTGAAAAACTTCTGTCTCACAAATACCTGGCTTTGACCTCAAAGTAGTTTTATATTCGGTTTGGGAGAAAGAGGAAGGACTAGAAAACCAGGGATAACTTCTCACTTTTTCCTTTGACACATTTATAGATTTTTAAAAAATTAACACCAGTCAAAACCAACTGGAAGGTTAACTCTCAATACTTAATTATTAAGGCTTTATTTTTATTTTAGCAGTGCCATGGTTTTAGAGAGGGAGATACCAAGAAAGAGACAGAAAAGTAAGGAGAGTATAAGAACCTGTTCCCATAGCAACTCTTCAGATAACAGTCACWGTCTACCTTGCCTAGAGGGATAGGTAAGTGAGACTAAAATATGTATGTAAGATAAATACCTTCAAGGCTTTTCCCAGTTTAAATACATAAATTCAAATTTAGGTACTGCCTGAACATCATAGATATTATGAATCCTATATGTCTTATTTAAACAGTAAAAAAGATCTGTTTTACACTGTATGGTACCACTTAGGAGGAAAAATATTTTCTGAGAAAAGCCCTCCATCTTTCCACTGGTAGAAAGAAAAAAAGAAAGATCAAGACATCACTGCATCTTCTCTAGGTAAACTACCTAAGTCTTGCATAGTTTAGAAGTGCCAACAAATCAGYGCAAAGAGACTTTCTTGCATTCTGCCATCTTGTATATATGCTTCAGCATATAGATGATTGACTGAAAAGGTCCTAAATGTCACACTAAAGCATCCTAAAACGTTTAGGATCCTAAAAAGGTTTTACCTGGTATCATCTAAGTGGTTTACAGCTGCACAGCTATCATATCTCCCCTTAGCCACACCAGAGCCTTGTTGTGCATATGCATGTCATTTCCAGAAGTAGAACTTAACTTTATTCCCACTTTAGCCTCTGTTCTGACACCATCTTCTGGAGCATTTGATTCCCCACCTCTTCCTTGCTTGAGTCATACCAAATTTTTCAACTGCATTTGCTACTCCATCATCAAAGCTGCTAAAGGAAAATGCTAACCATAACAGAGCATAAAACAGGGTGGCTCTGCCCTGGTTCCTCCAGCCCTCCCAGCTCCATGGTAAGCCCCTGCCCACCACTCAGGCTGGTGAGCCGCTCTGTTGAGGTAAAGACATCTAGGTCAACTTACATATCTGTAAACTTCTGAGAAATAGCATTTGGGACTGGTAAAAAGGAGTTTCACCTAAAAAGTACATATATCAAAGCTACTGCTCTGTCCTGTTGGCAGTCCAGTTAGTCCACCACAAAGTTACACTAATCGTCAAGACAAAAACAAGTTATCTTCTGAAAATTTGCAMGGTGACTATATTACCTGTGTTCAGAATCTTTAAGGAACCAAAATTTGGCCAACTGCTTTCGAGGCCACTAGCTCTTCCATTTTTCCCCATTGTAGGGGTATTCATCGGACTTGTTTTTCCTCCCCCTCCTCTGGGAGGTAGTTCATGAAATCTTGATAATTGCTAATGGCTGAGGAAACATTTCAGTTGACTCCATAAATACTCCAGGCCAAGATGAAGTTCATCAAGTCCTTCCTAGTTAGGAAGGACAAAACCTATTCTTTCCCTGCATTGGCCTGTATTCCTGTCCCCTTATTAAAATTAATTTCATTAAGCATTTGATCATAACGAACTGTTTGGTGAGGACTGAAACAAAGGCAGCATTGAGTATTCCAGCCTGTCTGCCTCACCCCTCATTCACTCCCTTTTCCCATTTAGCAAGGAAAATGTTTCCCTTTGTTTCCCCCCACCCTATTAATGTATTAAGAATAAAATCTTCATTGGTTGTCTTTTACATCCGTTGCCAAGCAAAACATATAGGACTCATCCCACCAAGGCTTACCCAAACTCAGTAATTCTCATTTTAATCTGTACATGTCCCCAACAAGGTCTCTAATCATGTTTTACTGATAAACTTTTGCCATGTATCAGCTTGATTCAAATAGATCCAAGGGGAAGGACAGCTCATCAGCTACCAAATGTAATGTCCTCTGCACAGACCTCCCTTCAGAGGAAACTTCTGTTGTGTTTCAAGCGCACAGCAGACCTCACTTGAACCTGCAACCTATCACTACAACCCTAGGCTCAGACTTAACCAGTCCCTGCTTTGCACATTGCAGGGGCTCTCTGCAATCAGTATGAGTGGTTTCTACTGCAGATCCAACCAGAGTGTAAAGCACTTAAACAGCTACCTCAAGATTGGGCTATTTTAAAGTTCTAAACTTCCGAGATCACTATGGACCTACTGATTTTGGTTTTTCCTCCTCATACTCAACTACCACCATCAGATTTCTCACCTCTATAGAGCTTCCCCTTTGTAAGCTGTCAAATAAAGCTCTATTATTTATTTTAATCATAAATTCTCTGCAGAGCTTTAAGTTATCATTGGCACCAGTCTGGAAATTAGCCTACACAAGTCTATGCCAGAGAAAGAGGCACGCCATTTGAATGACTGCTAGAGAAAGCTGGCCATAGCCAAGAGGGAGCTGTTAATAGCCCTGCAGGAGGGAGGAAAGCCCTGAATTCTGCTCTTCTCATCCTCTTTCCACCACCCAACACACACACTTCTGCAGTGACATCRGTAGGATGTTCTGAGAGCCCATCTTCCTCAGCTGCAGAATTACTGCCCATTTAGACTCAACTAAGCTTCTATCTGAAGTACCTACAGCACTGAGCACAGCAAAGGAGGCAGCAGAAAACTAATAACATGAACCCATTAGCTATAGCTCCCTCTAATTAGCTATAATGCATGCTTCACATTCTGGATCTGTTCAAATGCAGGATCTAAAACACTAATGCCATTCCTCAGAAAACACCCCTACGGGCAGATGTTGCCAATGAGATTAAAAGACTATGGGCTGTGTCTCATACAAAACATGAACATCCTCAAAGATTCCCGCAGTTTCTCACTCCTGAAGGAGGTTTTAAAAGGCAGAAGACACCACTGCATAAGAAGATGTAAATTCATARAGAGTTTTGATAGCTTTTAGCATATTAACGCTCACTTACAAATTCTTTAGCAAATTAGGTATTGTGCAGTCAAGAATACAATCACYGTGGGTTCCTCAGAAGATCTGCCCATCTTCATTTATCCTTTATTCACTCTGCATTTTTCCATGCTTAACAAGCAGTAATTATGAGACTACTGAAGATTTATATTTGAAATTTGTATTCCAGCAATGATAGTTCTGATTTGGCATTGCAGAACCAGAACTAACCTCAAAGTAAACAGAAAAGATAGAACATTAAGTGTTTGCAGCAGTAAGTCATAACTGAGTGCAAGCTCCAAGTTAGGCAAAGCCTTACAAGAAAGTTCTGTGCAGTAAAATAGTTATCAAAGATACCTGAACTAGCTTTGAGTCACCTCACACAAGCCCAAGCTGGCACCACAGCTACATTATGTTGGCACAGTGCTCTGCAACTTATCCCGGGCCAGGCAATCAAAYCCAACTGCAAGGAATGCAGCTATACTGCCTTGGTACCAGGCTAGCTCAAGCACTGCATTGTGCCATGTAGGCACACAMAAAGCAGTGGCAAAAGTGCAGCCTGAATGGATAAGCTGTGCCATTTTTCAATTAAATGACTTAATGGATGCAGCACTCCAAATCTGTTCCCATGGCAATGTARGAGCAGCAATGGAAATACAGGCAGTTTGCTCTTATACTCCGAAGGACAAGGAGCAGAACAAAAACCTTTTCTCCATTTGAATGAACAAAAGCAGGAGCATTTTCCAGTTCAAACATGTAAAGCCAAAATCTTTCCCATGTCCTGACCACAGTAAAATTCATGAATAAACAGAAAAGACTTGCCAACAAGGTCAAGAAACTTGGGTTTTACTTTGTCAGACCAACAGGGGTTAGGGTTKCCTCCCAGAGAACATCCTGCTCCCGTGCCTCCCGAGCAGGAATCAAAGCACAGTTGGAAGAAGAGCCCCAGATGTTCTTTGAAGGGGGTGAATAGAGGGAGGGATAGCCTGTAAGGTACCTCAGCTTTGCTCATCATCATCATTTTCCATTGTGTTTGGAAACAGAAAGAGAGCTAATGTCAGACGGGAAGCAAAGAGTTTTACTGCACAAAAAGTCATCAGCCAGAGGATCATGAGTCCCAAGGCCAGGAAGAGCAAACAGCCATTGCATGGTCTACATGGAAAAAAAGCAGTGAATTCCAAGACTAACCAAATCCAAAACAATTACTGCAGCTCCCTCTGCTACATGAGGCCTGCACCCTCCCTTCCTTCCCAMATGGAAAATTCCTCTTGGGGCCTACCTTGGTTGGGAGAGGGGATTTGTCTGGAGGAACAGACCCCTTTCATCATGCTGTCATCCCCTCCCACATCATCTCAGTCTAGCCCGACTCAATCTGTGAAAAGCTTGCTTTTAGGCAGGTCCCTAAATCAGATGCTGAAAAAGCAACATGGCTGGATCACTGCACTGCAATTTAAGTGAGCCCTTGATTTAAGACAGCCCTACAGATCAGCATACCAGGCTGTCCAGAAATACATTTCATTGCCTACTGCAGCAGCCCACTAGTATTTGCATTGCAGCAGAACCTAAAAACACCACCCAACAGCCTGAATCTCGAGGCTACYGGAGATTTTGTTGGTAGATGTTTAGAAATTGCCTCCTGCACACTGAGTTAGCCCAACAAGCTGCCCCGCATTGTAAAGAACCCAGTTAGGAAGCAATCCTTTGGGTAACTACACCACCTAGAAAGCTAAGGTAAGAACCATCTTCCTCAAGCCCTTGCAGAGGTAGTGATGAACATACAAGCAGACTCCTCAACTTTTTCCATTGAAATGCTTGTACTTTATTTGTCCRTCTTCATACTCTGAATTTATCAGCAACCTAACCACAGGACACAAGCATTTTATTATCCTGCAAGAAAAGCAGGGATTCAAAAGAAAAATAGACAATAGGTGGTAAATGTCATGATAACGATGTTTTATCTACCATTAAAGGTCACTTAGAGTGTATCTATCTTAACAGGTCTAGAACAATTTCTACTATTTCCCTTGTAGAGACTAGGTTCATGAATCCTCTTGTGCCTAATGTAATTGGGAGCTTAATTTAGCCCTTGCTGAAGCCAGTATTTCAGACAAAAGGRATCTGAAACTAGCAGTAAACCACAGCATATGCCCAAAGGAAGGAAGGGATTTTTGAAAGTATATCTTCAGCATGAGCACCCATCTGAATAACCTATCCTCCTAGCTTATCTAGAAGTCCTTCATTAGCAATGAATCAACACTCTTTCTATGATGGGGGACACAGTAGTGTCACAGAGCCCCAAGATCCAGCACAAGGCTAAATCTTAMCCAGCACCTCTRCACCGTTGACTTCACAACAGAGAGYCAAGCAYCAAMAAGTGAAGAGCTATGATGGTGGAAACACAGGTCTCCTGCTACCCTGCCTGTTTATTTAATTAACAGGATTAAATGGAACTTAATTTAATTCCATGGGAAACTCCCACCCCCTCCATAGGAGGGCCTCACTTGCTAGCAGTCAGTACTGTATGCATGCCCATCTGTGTTAATAAAYGCTCCTCCATCCCAGACACCACGTTTCCGTGTCTGTCTCCTTGTCACTCTCCACATGTGGCTTTTCTAATCCCTTGACTAAAAACCCTCAGATRCAATCATCAGGGCTTTCTTACAGAATTAGTACCAGGTGCCTTCGCACACATAGACTGCAATATATTCAAACATTTGCCATACATTCTCAAGTTTAACCTAACACACAGCAGCAGTTATTTTTGGTTAAGAATAATGAGAATCATTTTCTTTATGAAGGACATAGATGCAGTTTCTCTTGGCAGTTCACTTCTCAGCAGCAAAAAAGTAACCTCTGAGCAACGAGGATTCAGGATGTTCACATTTGCAATGATTTTAACTGTGTGATATGAACATGTTTTAGAAACATATTTTATTTGGTTTCTCGCAGAAGGTACAGATACCTTGTGCCACTTCATCTCTGGTGTGCTGTTAGCTGAGTCACTGGTACTTAGTTGGGACCTAGGTATGATTTTTAATATATATTCTGTACAAACTATTGCAGTAATTTCAGAACAAGAATATCACTGTGACCTTGACAGGTCTTCTGTTCTCTGTTGTTTTCAGTACTTTTAATGAATACATCTTTCTTGAACAAAAGATCAAAATGTAGTACCTTAGATTACTCACATAGATGATGGCTTCTAAATTCATTTTAGAATTGCAGTGAAAGGATTTAAGAGTTATTATGAACAACTCGGAGATGGTGCCTGCTGAAAGCCTGATCATGCTCCTAGTCATCATYTTCTAGATACAGAAAATCTTTAACTAAAACTCAAATTAAGATGCCTGTTTACTTTTAAATTAGTGTTTCATTTCAATGGTGTTTTCTAGCTCTTGATGTCTTTTCTAGGAAGACATAGTGAAATCATCCTTTGATGAGGCACAGATGAGAAGGTTAATGTGCTTTAATGCAGGAAAGGAAAACAGGCCTGTGGAGCCAGCTTGCAAATCCAGGAATGATCACACTGGTCATAGTTAATGCAGGGTGAGCCCAAACTTCTTCGGCCAATGAGGAAGGCAGGGAGAGGTTATTCAGTGTCATTAGCAACCAAAGAAGGACAAGACCTTTCATAGTTACCTAAGTTTCCATTTTCCTTTTTCTTCAAGGCATAATAAAGCTTTAGGGAAAACCACATTTAATCCCCAGGATTAAGCCATGCCAGCTATATGTCAGAGAATGACATACCTCCAGTTTACCATTCACTACATGAGGCCCCAGACACATGAAACTGCTCACCCCTACTCGCTGACAGCAGGACTGAATCATAGTGATAAGTTCATCTTTGGCTGTATTTGCTGTTCTCACTCCCAAATAACTCCCTCCCCAAAATAACTACAGCCCTTCAGAGATGCTCATACTTGACATACATCAACTGACATGATGCAGGCAAGAGTTTAACTACAGATGAGCTAGAGYTACATAAGGCTGTAGATGTACTTTGGTGTGTGAACAGAACAGATCCAGTTGGATGRCTACAATCTTCCCCCGTGAGCTTTACAACCTGTAAATTTATGTGCCTTGGTTTCATCTTTCAGAACAACCTGGGGCAAGGCTCAAAATCCTCCCAGCGAAGTCAAGATGACTACTAGTTGATATAAGGGTAGTGTAAGAAGGGTCAAGGCTACCCTGTACTGCTGGGAGAACTGGAAATGTGAATTTGAWACTACATTAACATGCGGAAAACTATGAAGCAAATTTGCTTGCCTTGCTAGCTTACATAGTTGTCAGTCACAAGACAACAAAGACGGTAGCTGCAACGAGACCCTCGTCTCTATTATCTGACCTCAATACATCTACAATATTAGCAATAACATCAATGTTGCTGTAGCTGGCCTTCCTATAAAGCACGATGCTTCAAAGTGAAAGCAACATTAAAAATGGATTAGACTGGATGTGCTAAGTGCCTTTTGCAAAGGGCAGCAAGTCTTCAACTCCCAGTGATACTGTAAGAAAGGGAAGTACTATACAATTTGCAAGAGGTGCTCCATTATGATGGACACATCTCATTTACTTTCAGCACTTTCTCATGTGCACACTGCATCAGAAAGATGCATTACTTTTCTCATAGTTATTCTTTTTAAAATCATACATAACACAGCGTTTTTCCCCCACCTCTTGCAAACCTATTTCAGTAAAGGTGAAACTGTTGATTTTAGAATGACAAATACCTAGTTCCACTGCATTTTACGGTTTCCTTGCACTAGATTACACACAGCACAGAGATGACTGCTCCTTCAGCTTACGCTGTTATGGAACTTTTGATGCTTTTCTGAGCAAGTTTCTTCCAGGTCAGCTGCACATACAAACTAGGCTGGGAATTAATAAAGTTAATAAAAATGCGCATTCATCAACCAACTCATTTTTGAAAGACATCCTTAGTCAGCAATAAGTGTCATAACAAATGATGGATTGTCACCCTGACTCCACGAGCCACCTGCAGCTCATCACAAAGCTACAAAGTGAACTCTTCAAAGAGACACTAACAGTCTTTGGAAAAAACATGAGGGGAGAAGGAGAGAAAAAGCAATCACTCCACTATGAGTCAGCTCTCTACAAAAGAAAGAAATCTGGAGCAGTTGTGTTGGGGGAGATGTCATGTTCCAACGTCTATGTTCTTTTCCATTTCTTTGATGTGAAAAAACCCAGTCACTGGGGGCTAAACCAATTCAGGAGAATTACATGGCTTCTCTCTTCCCTCTTGGGCACGGATCATAACCTCTTCTACTGCAGGCACTTTTTAACGATGTATTTTAACCTCARTTTGGGAAACACAGATGATGTGATGGAGCATGCATTAGCAGGGGACACTGTCTGTCTCACACCCCCACCATCCTGGAGATTAGGAAACAAAACCCATTCCTGGCTGAAGCACAGATTCATGCAGATTGCTCAGGCCCCACGTACCTCCCTCTCACACAAGCACATASTGTCTGCTGCACCGCACCTCCTTGCTGAAAACATTCCAAGTTATAACACTGTGCTTTGATAAGCCAAAAGATAATCCCTTTTCTGACAGAAAGCATCACTACTTCTAGCCAAGGACTGATCTGCTGGCATCACAATACCTGCAAGTTCTCTGCAGCAGGAAAGCTATGGTAACCTGGCAGGGGGAGCCTACATCACAAACAGCAGGCTAAGGTCTGAGCTCTGTTCCTAGGATTAAGCGCTACTGTGTGGTAAGACACTGCTAGGCAAAGTACCAAGAGGCAGTGGTTGTTGTTGGCAACTCCACAGCTGAGCCCTCCTCTGTCCTTCCTTGCCAAGCCATCTGTGAAGGATCCCAGGGAAGAGCGCAAGCCACAACGCGACTGTCCCTTCTGTGCCCAGAGATACAGAGACACTCACGGGAAAGGAGCTGGTGGGAGGAAAGCTAAGTGCATGTGCCACAGAAACACAAAGCCCGTATGTTACCTATCTGGAATGAGAAAGTCCTTTCCAAACCACTACCAGACAACTCTCCGAGCAGCAAACATGAGCTCTGAGCCCGTTTTAACATGCTGCCTTCAATAGGCGCACAGAGACCCCTAGCTGCAGCTCTGCTTAGGACAAGCGCTCACCCGAGAAGGCTGTGCCAATGCCACTTCAGTGCAGAGTCAGATTAAATCCCCAGCGAACATTACACTAATCCACACGACTGTAAAACTGCACTAGTGTATCCAGCACACTGGCAAACTTGCCCAGCCTTTCAGCACACAGACCCAGGTATCATCTAGGAACTTTGTTGCTCTCCTCCTCCCCCAAACCAAGCAGGTCCTGAGAACAATCCAGGCAGAAGCAAGGGCTGCATTTGCCCCTGTGGTTCAACGAGCATAAACCAGAGGCCTCAAGAAGGGCACAACCCTGCAGAAGCCACAGACGCTTCCCCATTTCTCAGAGTCAAACCGAGGAAGTTTTAAAGTCACCTACAGCTTCACAGGATCAGCATTTTTAGCAGCAGAACTGCTTATAGCAGCTGACCCACTTACTCTAGCAGAGTGCTTTGGGCCAGGCAACGGGACATGCCGAGCCCTACTGAAGAGATGCAAAAGGCTCCCTGGGATTACTCATTCCTCCAAACTTGCACAGCAAGATGCAAAATTGATCAATATAYACTATTCTAAAGGAGCCAACACTAATACTGTGGTATCATATCCCTTTCCTATCTATCCTGCTTGCTCTCGCTATTGGGATGTTATCAAATAAACCTTGAAGGGGGTAATAAAAGGCTGAAACCTAACTACACCTTATATCCAATTCTTCTGCCAATTCAGTTCAATTCAGTCAACTCTGAATGGCAAAAATCTCTTTTAGAGAAAAAAAAAGAAATTAAGCAATCAGAGGAAGTATTAATCCCTTGTTTTCAAATAAGGATGAGCAAAGCATTTTATAAGGTTTTAGAAAACAGGCACAAAACATAGAGGAGATCATGTTTAGGGATGCTACTAAATTGGATAGATTTAGAAGCTAGACAGGAACCTGAAATTATGGTCCTGTTCCTCCTGTTCMAGTAAGAAGCAGCATAGGCTGTTGGGGCTCTCTTTTGAGATTAACACATGAAAGTCTCAGTATCAAAGCAATCTCCACTGTGCTGCCCACCAAAAGGGAGCCCACAGGGAGGCCAAGGGCACAAGGTAGGTAGCACATAGGCTGCTCAGCAGTCTTTCCAGGCGCTGCTCTTCCCTGCACAGAACACAGAGGTGCTCTGAGAACACTCAGAAAGACTTGTCACTTACAGCCAAATACCACACAGTAACATACTGACTCACCTTTGGAGACACCCAGGCAGAGCAGGAAGAGAAACACAAGACACAGCAAGACCCARGAGCTCTGCTAGGATATCCCACACCACTCCAGACAGAGGAAGGCTGTTACCTACCCACACCMCATCAGCTGTGAGATAAACCTGGGCTAACCAGGGCCAGGAAAAGCTGCACCTGCCATGGGCTGGTGCTTGAGTTGACAAACCCAGCTGAGCTAGTCAGCACCCTGCTAATAAACCCCTGTCGCTCCCTYAGCCCTGCTTGGTAACTCTATATATATGAGCCTGTTGGATCTGCCAGTCTGGCCCAGCCTGTAGGTATTTTGCATGTCCATCTTTCATGGTCCTGCCTATGGTTCACTAGAGCATTTAGAAGCATGTTGCAGTTCATTGCAGTGCGAGAGAGAGCACTGGTTTGGACATTCACGGCAGGGGAATTTTCTCTGGTGAACACAAATGTGCATCAAAGTAAAAACTGTCTCACCTGGTTCACTTATGTCCCCACTTTTTTTTTTTTTTTTTTTTAAAAAAAAGCCTCTAGCTTCTCATACAGCACTGTGGGCTGCATAACAACCCGAACCACCCGGGAATTCCTGAGCCAGGGACCTCCAGAGCTTCTCAGGATTTCAGGGATCAAGCAGCCAATTCCTCCCTCTGCCCCTTGCAAATAACGGAAGATACAGTGTCCCATTAAGGGCAAGGGGGAGATATATTTTCACTCCAAGAGGAGATGAATTTGGCTCTCTAAACTCGAGAGTATCATGAAGGGGATTTCCCACTGGCTGTGTCACGAGATAGCATCAAGTAATTCTTCTGATATACCAGTTTATAAAAGAGATGGATCAGAGAGGTGTCCAAGTCCTCACATACAAAATCAGTGAATGAGAAGTGCTAAGGCACAAGTAGATATTGAGGAGATGATGGTTATACTTCAACATGTCTGCTAAAAATAAGCCAGCATTCTAGGCAACTGGGAATTGTTCTGAAAATATTTCCAACTACTTCAGTTAAAACCTGGTGCATGGCCCTTTTGCTCTGCCTATCTTTTAAATCTTCTTTGAAACTATTTGTAAACACGACCTTCAGCTGTACATTCAAGCGGCTCTTAAAAGATTTCTAAGGTTCTCTCCAGCCTCCCCAAAACACCCCATTCAGATCAGAGAACACACCCGGGCACATTTGGGCTAATCAATAGCCATCTGTGCAACATTAAAGAAGCGCAGATTGACATGCCAGGAGAGCATGACGTGCTGTAAGAAACAACACTCTTCACCCACGGTTAAGAGAAAAAGATTCAGGACTCTCACAAATGCCTCCGGGTGGATGTTAGGTATAGGAATAGCCGAGCGCCAGGAGGCCGCGCGTTCCCTGMAAGGCACGAGGGCAGGGGCTGCCCCGGGAAGGGCGCGGGGCGCCGTGCGGGCCGAGCGGCCGCCGCCGCAGGAGCCGCCGCGACCATTTGGCGCCACCTGGCGGGCGGAGGCGCCGCCGCTCGGCCTTGGTGCCCGCGCCGCGCTCGCTGCCCTGTGCCCGTGCCTGTACCAGTGCCTGTGCTTCCCTTGCTTGCGGAGCTTCACCAGCCCCATCACGCACAGTTAGACCTATTCGAACCTGCAGGAAGCACAGTTTGACTCAAGTCCAGCGCGGTACACAAGGGAACAGAACGCACTGCTGTGACACCATGGTGATTGGATCCAGGCTGTACCAAAAGCTTTTAAACCTTGCATGGTTCTTCCTKAGAGACAGGAAACACATTTCAAAAACAGCAAACCATTTTCAGTAGTGAACCTGTTTGGGCATTGCTGTGGCTTCCCAATTTTTCTTCTGAAGCACTACAGAAAGAGGGGTAAGGAGGGTTGGACCTTCCTGGGATACAGACCCATAAATTGCCTGTTGATCACTGTCAGCTCAGCCATTCGGAGAAAGGCAGTCGGGAGGGGAGAAGCACAGGGTGACAGCAGGAAAGGTAACACACCAGACAGCAGTAACAGCAGCTCTAGCACACTGCAGGACTACAGCTTCACAGGTAATACTGTGAAAAGACTCTTCAGAAAGCACAGAGGTACTGAACACTGAAATGAGACACTTGTATGAGCAAACACCTGCCTCTAACCAAAAATTGTCTGTTTTTARTAGTCACAAGCAAGCAGCTTCTTCAAAGATACCGTGACCATACATGTGGTACGTTTTCCCTGTCATGGGGACAAGTGATGGCTGCTGCTTAGAAGCCACCCTTGCATGAGTAGTGACCTCTCCTCCACTCTTTCTAGTTACAAGCGTTAAGTGGTTAAAAGCAACTGGAAGAAAACAAGGTGGTTCAGAGACTCAGAAGGGAGTGACACATAGTTAAAAAAATGAAAGACGTTCTCATCTGAGACCACTTCCTGACTAACACTGCTGACAGATTAATACACTATCATCAAACACAGAGGTGTGCTGATAAGCACGTGTGGCTGAGCTTGCAAGCACTGCCTCCTTTTTGTAACCACATAAACACTTCCTAGTGCTATTCCAGAGAGAAATTCTAAGGCAAGAAGCAGGGACTGATGACATATGTTCAGCACAGAGAGAAGCCTGATCAAAACCTATGTCAAAGCTGAAGTTCTATAATGACTGAAGAGAGGGAACGTCAGGACAGCTCGTACTGTGCAAAAATTTTACTTGTGTACGTCTTTCTAATCTGAGCTCAAGGCAGTAATCAGTCCTTCTGATGAGCAGAGGTGAAATGGAGGGTCTGGCCGCAAAACAAACGTGACATCCAAGTCAGTCTCAGATCCTCACCGCTGCAAAGCTTCCCGAAGCCTGCGCTGGGCTGGGAGGAGCCTGGTACTTTCTGTGCTCACAATCCCACTGGAGAGCTGACAGAGTGATGCCACCAAAATGCAGAGTGCAAAATCCACAGAGAAATTTGGACATTGCAGGATATCATTTTAGCCCACACAGGTTAAGCAGACATCTCAGAATACTCTGCTGTATTTCACTTTTATCTGCTTGACATAATTATCTTTATCATTTCTAATAGTCCATAGAAAACATCTGTATTAGAACAGTTGAATAATTTTATTTCTGTATGTTTCTGATCTTATCAAAATGAATATCTGCAAGAAAATTTTTTGACTGCAGAAATCAGCCTTTTTCAGTGCTAAAACATTACAGCAGGATAAATGCTCAGTCAGCTCTAGATGGCAGCAATTAGGGTTGTCATCAAATTATGACAAGAACCTCAGCAAAGAGGGATCTGCCAAGCTACCATGAATATTTCARAAACGGGGCCTTTCGCCACGCAATGGTGGCTTCCCTGGCAATCCAGGAGGTGTTTCCACATCAGCACAAACATGCACATGTCCTCGCATCCATTTCTTCTGATGCAAAACCCCACCACATTCCCTGTCCCTGCACATCACAACATAAAGAAATGTGAGTGCAGCAGAGCAAAGAAGAATAATTTACTGTCAAAGCTGTGTGGTTGTAGCTAAACTTTTAATTCACTGCACTTCTCAGCCTTTTATTATGGTAAGAAAAGACGAATTGGGAAATATATAGCTATTCTGATGTCTCTTTACACAGCGGCAGGTAAAATTTGCATGAGTACAGAAAATATTGACTCCTCCAGTGTAAATCAGTGCATTGCTGGCAACCTGCACTCTGCAAGGGGTCCTTGCTTGGAGGAAGCGAGGTCCCTGCTCAGAATCAGCTCCAGGTACAGAGGTGCCAGTCCCACAGAGGCAAATGTGGATGAGATGGGCATCCAGTGCAAGCAGTGATGTATGCCTGGCATATGTTTTTGCATAATGCTGTCTGCTTTAAAACCCCTCCGACTTCCCAGGCAATACAACCTCCTGGCACATCCAGCGCTCCAGGGTACAACACATCAAGCAGACCCATGTACCCTGCACGGCAGCCTAGGCCTTAACCTTAGCCACACTGCAGAGGCATCCTCGCCTTGCTGCAAACAGTTGGGCGGCTGCGAACGGCTKCAGGATGATGTGGCCTAGCAAAGAAACGGCCGCTTTCTGCCAGCTTYCTCCTCTTCACTGCTGTGATCTGAGCAGTGGAAAATATATGGGCAAGGCTGCCGGTCCCCTCAAAGCCAGCAGCTTCTCCTGCAGTGAGGCATGTGCTAGCACTGGCCTCAGCCAAGCTGCTTCTTTCAGTTCCTGAACTTTGGTTCYTATACAACTGTGCATACAGTCATACACACTCCCTGTGCTCCAGATCTCTGCACGCAGCTCTGCTTGCTGCAGCACAGGCAGGCAAAGTGATGTAGCTGAGTGCCAGGGCCACCCTCTTCACTGCATTGCCCACTGCTGGGAAGATGCTCTTGTGTYAGTCTCAACGTGCTGAAGCTGCCAGCCTTGACCTGGTCACCGCCTCTGTGTGTATGCTGATTTGTACATTTTAGATGAACGTGATGTCGCTAGGCGCTATCTTGGGCTTTTGCCTGGCTCTGAATTTGAGCAGCCACTTCAGGAGGAGCTGGCTGGAAGACAAATCTCAATCCTATAGGAAATTTCCAATTCTGGAGTACATTCTCCTCATTTGAAATTCTGCACAGTGCAATAATGAGTGGAACAGACATCATAAGCTTAGATAGATATTAAAGTGCTAGAGGTTCCCTCCAACAAAGAGTGCATTCCATTCTCTTGCATGGTAAGCAGCATCTTTCTTTTAATCTTCTTTAATTAGTCTCCTACAGCTAATTTTTAATTTGACTGTATATTATGACCAATGGGCAGATGATTCATAAACTGATAAAACATTTCAAAAAGWATTTAATCAGTTGTCTGCATTCTTAATTATTTTGAAACTTCAGTATTTGTCAAAACCCACACTGCATTATCTTAATTCGTATTATGCCTGAAGGTTTCAGTTAGAGTCCATGGTAAGATAACGAAGTTTCACAAGGCTAGGAAGTTGTCATGAAAACATCCTTCTCCTTTGCTTGGTTTATACTTTTACWGTGATTCACAGACATAACCGTTTAAAGAAACATGGACTGGCGTGCTGGCTACTGGTTGAACTGCCATGGACAAACCTGTGTGGTTAAAAATGGATTTGAATCAAAACAATTAAATATAACCTGTGCATGTCTTAACTATGCCAAGCGGTCAGATTTTAGTCCACAGAAGAGTGGGGGGTCTTACCTCCTCCAAGCCAGAACTCCAATGCAGAGCAGCTTCCTCCACAATCAGGAACACGAGGCACATTTACTCAAGCAGTAACTGATTGTCTAGGGTCTGTGTCAGGAAAACACTTTCCTGCTCTGAGCAGCTCCTCACTTGCTTGTGGCCAAACAGCAAGACAAAAGGAACAGCACTTTCATTTGATTCCAGTCCCTGGTCTCCATACTATGCATGCAATTTACACTTAAAAGCACTAGATAAAAAACAACTAAGCCTCCGAGCAGAGACTAGACACAGGACCTTCCAGCCAAGCACCTTGAACATTACACACCACAATTATATTCCTCTCTGATCTCCTTTGGCCCCAGGAATATTGTGTCATGTCCCACTTTTTAAATGTGGAAAATCAGACTATAGGCAACAGACTGCATCCTCCATGCACAGGCATTCTCTGGTGAAGCCGAAATGTGAATTTGACAGATGTTCAAGTCACCAGCAGTTATATTTGGAAGAGGAGTGAGTACTGCAGAGCATCCATTCTCAAAGTGTCCTCCAATATCATAATTTCCCCTAAAACACATGGAAATTATCAGATATAGCACTTAGCATCTCCTTTGGGATGCTTCAAGTCTTTCTGCATTCATAAAGTTCTCATACGCAAGATGTGTGAGATGCTGAATGCTGAATTATACTTTTACTTTGCTTTGAGAGTTGTCTCCTCCTCTTCTATAACACTTCTGCCTCGCAGAAGGCACTTTGTGATCACTATCCTAGGCCATAAACTGTGTCCACTGCCTTTAGAGTCTGTAGGTCAGTCCTTGTGTCCTGTAACAACCACAGTACTGGGCATGATACCAACAGAGAGAAAAGGGAGCAGAGAGGCCTGCACACCTCTGTATGTTGCTCCCGACCTGAAAATTATATAATCTAGTTCTAATGAGGAGGGAGCTATAAAAACCACAGTCCAGAAGCACCCGAGGACAATGGTTCTCTTTCCAAGGACTTCTACATTCCTTTAAACTGGAGCAATCAAGCGCTGATTCAATTCATTTAAAATTCCACTATAAGCAAAAATGGGTCTATTATTACAATTTTGTCCTCTGCAATACAAAATTTGAGAAAGCAAGGAAACTATTTAGCAGTGTTGCCTGGACAGAGGAACTYGAGTATGCGAACAGTGCAAGAAAGCGAAATGAAATGGGGTTATCTCAAAAGAAAGGAAAACCTGGCAGATAATCTACCAGGAAAACCTCGCAAACAGATACCTCAGTGCCAGTCTAGTAGACAGGATAGTTATCCTTCTAATTTCAGGGTCACACCCTATGACTAGAATAAAACACGTTATGTTCGCTTTTCAAAGCATAAAGTAGGGAGGGAGGAATCAATAAATCTAGGACAGAAGAATAAATGAAAACTGTCATAAAATGCCACATGGTTTTATCAAAGCTAGATTATGGCAATTTATAATATCTCTTTGATAACATAGCTGATTTCTTAGAAAAGGTCAATGGACTAATCTGGAACTAATCTGTACAGATTTAACCCAAATATTTCTTTCACTGCCTCAAAGGAGATTACTRAAGTGGAAAAGACAGAGCTCATGAGAATATGTTAAGGAGAGAAGAAGAAGAGATTACAACTGTTTGCACTATTGGGGGAAAAAAAGGGGTTTCTTTCTAAAATGAGTGCTGGGCCCAGTTCTGCCTCATATTTCAACAAGAATCATGGTCCAAGAGCGATGTGTGCCATCCTGAAGCTTCAGGTAACACAGATCAGGAGGCAATGCCTTCACTGAGACCAAGTTCTCATGGAAAAAGAATTAGCCAGTTGGATGGTGCAGAGTCACAGAGATGGGATGCAATTCAATAACGCAAAGACCTGCATATATAAACATGCATTTTGCTGTTAAGGGCTGGACCTCCTCGTTTAAGGGTAACAGCAAAGAAAACAGCCCAAAATGTCTGGTTCATGACAAGATAAAAACATGCTGCCCGAATAGTTACTTACAGGAATTGCCATGGCTGCTCATGGGTATCATTCTGTTTATTTACCCTAGGAAACAGTCAAAAAGGTAGGCAGAGTTACTGGATTTAYGTCCCTAGCCCTATTCCTGCAAACACGCAAAAGCGATAAATACAATCCAACTGGAAGATTACAGGCTAAGGACAGACCCAGGCTAAAATGTATTCACACTGCAGTGTGTCTGGCTCTGCAGACAGGTACTATGGGTGATGCACAATGACACGTGCAGGGACTCAGCAAGCCGTCTAACAACCTGGTGCAGCTCTAGCTCGGCCCGTTACCCTGGGCAGGGAGCACAGCTGGAGGGAGGAAGGCTCTGCGGTCCAGAAACGCAGAATGTCCCAGCAGGAACTTCACTGCATGCCTGCCAACCCCTGGGCCTTCACCATGGCTGGGTAAGGCAGAGGAAGACAGCGGAAAGGCTGGAGTGAGGCTTGAGGAGGTGCATACAGTTGCATGTACAGGGACATACCTGCATTTAACATAAGCAGTCACTAGATGTCACTGCAAAATGCGTCAAASGAGAGGGGGAAAACCTTGGTGTGCAAACACTGCCCACAGCTCTGAGGAGCTCCCAGGGAGGAGAGCGTGTCCAGCCTTCGGACTCCACGCCAGGAAATCTTGAAGCCTCAGCCAACAGCGTAGATAAACCCTAGCATCAGATGGTCATTAAAATGTTGCYGGCACTGAAGGTTCCGGGCATTGAATGCAGATCTCAGGCTTGCTAGAAATTCTACATTTGAGACRCTGAGCACTAACACGGAACGAAAAAAAAACTGCCAAAGATGGCTCACATTCACCATAGAAAAATGTTTGAGTTTTACTCTACACYTACAGTATTTCCTCTTTGGCCCTTTTGCTAAGTGAACTGGACGCGAAGCAGCATAAAGGACTGTGGAAAAGTGATCTAAGCTTTCTCTGAGCAAGAATGCCAGTAACAGCTACATCATCACTTGTGTCACATGCACATCATGGGATGTTACAGCAAWGAAACCTTTATCCTCCCTACCTCCTACTCCCCACAGATCCTGGAATCTTTAGCCACCCTCTATGTAGCAGTGGAGCTACTTTTCCATCTTCCCCTACTTCTAATGAGTTTAGAAAACTCTAYGCCTCCCTCTACTCCTCTCCTTTAACTTCTCTTTGACTCTTTCACTTCTCCTCTTTCTATGAGGAATGTGAATTACCGTTTGATCTTCCTTGCACACCTGCTCTTCCCATCTCCATACAGACACCTGAAGAAGCCCAGCTCCTGGGAAAACGCATTTGTTTCCGCAGCCCACGGCATGGCAAACGCAAGGGTCGACGGTTTCTCTGCCAGCCCTTCCTCCCTGCTGGCTGCTCTCATTCAGTTTCCCAGCCCTCCAGAGCTGCCTTATGCAGGCGATCACTGCTGTGCCGGCACTCCCATCATCTCGACTCCCATCATCTCGGCTCGCTAACACTGATGCTCCTTTCACAGCAGCAAGMACCCAGAGTAAATCCCTGGCCTTACTGCAATCAAAACTAAAGTTCCCACTGGTCGCAGCAATACTAGGATTTCTTTTAGTCATACATCACTGCAAAAGAATGGAGCAGGGGCTTCCATTTSTGGATCTGTCTAAATTATTTAGCAGAACGATCTGCAATAATTTTGCCTGGTTAATTGTGATTTTGCTGCTCATCCAGAGTCAATTTAATAAATGAATGGTTTTGTGAACCCTGCCSTGTGACTGTATTTTTGACAGGTCTACAAAAAACAGACTGTTCCATGATGAGAGATAACTAGTCTCAATATAACCTTGAATATGGTTTTTAACTTGCTTGTACTTTAAATAGTTTTATGTACTTGGGATAATACATAATATTTATGCATTTTAAAAATGCACATTTTAAGAGTCGTTTTTCCTGCTCTTTCCCAAGTCACTTCAAAATATTAAAAGCCAGATGAGTTTGCAGCAGCAATACTAAGCAGAAAAGTGGAAAAAGCAGCATTATCATCCTTAAAAACCCGAGTTACATTTATATGGTAGGATCATTTCATCCATGGTGAACTTGAATTTCCACCTCTGAACAGAAACCGCTGGAAATCTGCTTGCACAAGGGCTTCAGGACTGATCTCAGAATTAAAAAATAAATAAATGGCATCTAACACTGTAATTCTTAGTTCTTATCTATGCACTATGTATATGGGGGGAAAAGATAGTTTAAAAACTTAGTTTAGAAAACTTCATAGACAATCTTCATCATTTGCAGACTTTGCTATCGAGTTTTGCAAGTGGCCTGTAAAATSCACAGGCATTAAGGGAGACATTCTCCAAAACACAAACAAAACCTCCAGCAAGTATACGTCTCCATTTCAGAAAGTGAGGAACTGAGCTCTAAGCCTGCTGGAGTGTGTAATTCAAACACCACAGCTCACTGGCTTAGTTGGTGTCAGGGCTGTTTCTCACCAGTGACAATATAGAAAGTCTCACCTCYGACTGACAGCTGAGAAAACTGGCAGACTGTATCACTTGCTGCTTTTTGAGCTATATTATCATTACACCAAATAAAACCTTGTATATTAAGCTGAAGAAGTAAACCCTCCTCAGAAGCCTGTGAATGACTGSCTTTCAGAAAAGGACCCTAATTTTTGCTGGTAAGTTTTGTCAGACCTTCAAGGCTAGCACAGCAAGGTAAGCTCTGTTTGCGTAMTGTCAGTGGAATTAAAGATGATGGATGAGAGAGAACAAGGAAAGCAAGTTGACAGCTTTGGAGCCTGGGGTGAGTATGCACAGTGCTTATTGCAAAGAGAAGGAGGAGAGGAAACATGTAAAATCATATGTAGAGCAAGTTAAAAMTGTGAAAACAGAAGGATGACACAAAGAATCACAAACAATCACACACAGGAGAACACACAAAGCCTCTTCCATGGAGTCACTGTTCAGCATTTTGGTCTCTAGTACTAAATAAAAGAGGTTGCTTAAATGTAGGCATTSAAGCCTAAGCCACTGGAAAGAAATTCATTAGACATTTAGTGAAAAACCTGAAGAAATAAATATACGTCTAGCTTGGAACAATCAATTTAGTAACAAGACATTAAAAAACTTTAATAACGCAGCAGAACTTCCTTCTGAGGCAGCACCTACCAAGAAACACTGCAGGTTGGAAAGGAAAGTTTCTGTTGCACGTATGAGTTCATTTTCTGAAACGAGACTTTAGTCCTATAGGACTAAACTCAAGAATTTACAAGAGTGGAAATTTGGCTCTAATTTCGTTTCAGAAGTAATAAAAAAAACATGTTTCAGAAAYGAAATACATTATCTGCCTCCAGTAGCATTATGCTACCAGGTGCTTAGAAGTGGGCTCTCAAGCTCTGTGCTTCCCAATGTAAAACCTGAGACCACTGGAAAAACCATCTCCTTGGATTCTCAGAGCTCCCAAGCCTGAAGTGGTTGCTTGGCAGGTCTGCCTTAAAGGTAAACATCTTGGGAAATTTGGATTTCACTGCCAGTCTTCCAAGCAAACTTCATTTTGATTTGGTGGAATGAAAATTCTTGTTATATATTAGACAGAAGAAGAGAGAAGAACCAACAGTACTGAAGCTCTTCAGAATGTGTAGCACTCAGTGTCAATGCGTATAGAAAAAAACCTGCAAAATTCTTTTGTAAGACATTTAAGAACCATTACACATGTAAAATTTACAGAGGTAGTTCACAGGATCCAGAATTAAAAGACATACCACTTCTGTAAATCATAAGACAAAGTTTTCCTTTTGCAAAAATCAGAAAAAGTAACTATCTTTGAACCCTAAAACAATGTGACACAGTCACAAATATCCTTATTATGTAAAAGATATACATTGTTTACACATAGCTCAAAATTGGGGTTCTAACATATCCACATAACATCTGATCTCCATTAAGGAAACAGTAACTCTTTTCAGTCATTGCTATATACAAAATCTTGGGAAACTTCAACAGAAGCTTTCATTATTTATGTGGAAGCTGGGTACAAGTAAAAGAAATTACTGATGATCTTTTGTTGTATGGAATGATTAACACAGATAAACTTTAAGGAAATATTCCCAAAGGCAATTTGAAGATATTTCAATGTCTGCAGAAGCCACCATTACTGTTTAATTTATAAAGTTAATAAAATGRCTTCTAAATTATTTAATAAGGTAGGGAGTAATCCTGAAGTTAATACTTGGCTCTTTTGTTAGTAGTGTGAATCATACATGACACTGAAACATTCTGGTYATGAAATAAAAAACTGTAACAATTTCAGCTTAGACCAAAAATAATTACAAAGTGATAGGACTCAGCTTCMCTCCTTTTCAAAGAGGGAAGATCAAAGTGAGCACTGTTAAAGGGCAATGTTTTTATCTACGAACATGTTACTACTTGGTGCTTTTAAAACATGCACTTCTGCATCCCATAATCTTAATTACCATAATGTATCAGTAATTTATGGCATTATTTAATGCAAAGAGAGTTTTTTTCTTTTTTTTTTTTGAATCGCCTCTGTCTTTATTTCTAGGGCAGAGTTTTCTGAAAGTTATAATTTATGATACCGATCTGAATATAAATCCTTGGAAAGAGGACACAGGGGGAAAAGGGAGGGGGAGAAATCAATGATAACTTTAATTCCTTGCTTCATCTCTATAAAGATCAGGCCTTTCCAATCTTTTATAATATCTTTATAAAAGACTGAAGTTGGTACCACTAGCACAGCATCTCATTGTCAATTCAGCCCGATTCAGATGAAAGTTGACAGATTTAACCTTATATAATCTGTGTGCACATCATGTGTCTGTGTGCAGACACATACACACAGGAAGGATCAAGGCTGAGCATGTAAATATAACTATATACATCTAGAGCAGGTGGAGACTTCAGCGTTTTATTTTTATCTGACCAGTGCCAGAGCTCTCTGTTTTAAGATGCAGAGCTTTATAGAAACTTACCTGCCATCAAACCTACTCTTCAACGGTTTAGAAATATCTGGGGCATATCAAGAAAAAAAAAAAACGTGTCAGAGAGCCATAAGTGTAGGGGAAAAAAAAAAAAAAAAAGTTATTTTGTCATGGTGTTAAGCAGAAAATGAAGAATACATCTTCTTTTTCAAYATTTTTAGTTTCCCAGTCAGAACTGTAAACAGAAGATGAGAAAAGTCCATTTGTGCCTTGGATTCACACTTATAATTAACAATRACTGTTATTATCTAACTCAGTCTACTGCTTCAGATGTGTATGTCTTCTAAAAGACCTTGGAAAATCCACAGTGTGTGACTCAAATTCAGGTCTCAGCCTCCTCTGAAAGTTATAGTCTAGCATGTAACAAGTACGAATGGAACAAAGCAGGAAAACAAAAGAATACTCTCAGACAACAAGGAAGAAATCTCCACGAGTGATGCAAGCKCTTCCTTGCAGAACCCATTTTGGAAGTGGATTATCCAAGCTCAGCCACATTGCAGCAAAGTAAGAAGTTTGGGAAACCAATCATGTACAGCAAAACCTTCACTGATTCCCACTAAATTCACAKGGGGTGTGCTTGCAGAGGCAGAGTGCAATGCAGCCAAAGCTCATTTGAGACTTACCTCCTGCAGCTTCCTTCTGCTCAAGCAGACCCTTGGGCTGGCAGGCTCTTGTGATGCAAGGTGAGCAGGACAAGGATGCTCTCCCACCCAGCTTGCTTGGTATCATGTTAGAAAGGGGATTCCAGCCTTCAGAGCCAGATTTGGCTTTGGGAAATAAGACTGTCCTCTCCTCACCTAGCCACCGACATCCGTGTCTGGGCGCCAAGAACGCCCGCTCTGCTCTCAGAAGTGGCTGTCAGCCGCACTCCCCTGTTCCTGCCACAGCTCTCGCCAACAAGCCAGGGTTAAGGCTGGCAGGCCCCCACCTTTAGCACCACAACAGCCACTACTGCCAAGCTCTCCGTGGTGGGCCCAGGAGGGCTGATTCAGCCGTGTGGGATACGTTCATCCCTTGAAYAGCTGCTCCCTTTCTCCTCCTGGAAGTGGTGCAAAGCCAGATGAAAGCATGCCACAAGCTCAACCACACTCAMCTACAAGCATTCCAAAGGCCTGAGCTCTGATTCAAGGGACAAAACTTCTCTTGGAAGTTATATCYCACATTTTAGCAACCAGCAGTTTATTGCTTTTTTACCTGCATGTATTGGGGCCAATCTCACCTTGTTCCTCCCTTCTTCATCCCATCAGCACACTCCTCAATGGGGAATGTTAGTACCTTATTGGGATACAGCAAAGGTAGATCAAAAACCTCTCAAACATTCYTTATTCTCAACCTATTTCTTCTTTTCTTTCCAGTCAATCCATTTGTCAGTCACCACAGCAAATACTGACCATATTCAGTACAGATTTGTTCTGCAGTAGAGATTGCTACGTATCCCTGGCTCAAGTGTTACTCTGATTGTTGCTACTAAATACTTTAGTCTTAAAAATACAAACTTACATCAATGTTTGCTTTACTAAAAGGACTATAACACGTGGCTGCTGTCCAAACCAGGAAGAGGAAGTGCTGGAAGGTATCTCCTGAGACGTGCAGAGCTTGTTTGTGATGATAGGGAACTGGATATCACTTAATTCCTTTGATGTTTATGTCCCACAAMGCTTGCATACATTTGCATATATACTTTTACCTCACTTCCCTGACTATTAGAAACTTTCTTTTAAAAGTACTGCAGTTGGCGACTGATAATATATTTCAGAAGTTAAAGTGAGRTACACATGAGAGCTGAGGATAAACGATTGTTAGTCAGAAGAATACATCTATCAAYATTGTAGAGGACATCAGATGTTTTCAGACCCTACACATCTTTAGAGGAGATAGCAAGCTTTTCTTYAAACAAGTCCTCCCATGACAGGAATGACTCTCTCAATACTGACCAGACCCTGCCTCCCAAACACTCATACTTCTATAGTGAGGAATAACTAAGGAGGAGGTGAAGATGAACCAAGCAAATACCTGATTTTTCTATAGAAACATTAGAATAGTACATTGAAGCACAYGAACTATATTGAAATGATTAAAAAATGAGAATAAAATCAAATCAAATAGTAATTTCTTATGCAGAACTACTGCCCCTAAAACTAGAGAGATACTATGAAGTCTACTTAGGGACTTCTTTAGCTGGGTAAATTACAAGACAACATCATTCCAAGATAACTGTCTTCACAGGTAACCTGTAATTCCAAAGTATGAAGCTCGATATTACTTACCCTTAATTATTCTGAAGAAGTAGCAATGTAAGTTCCACTGGTTTTAGTCATAGACCATTTTTGCACTAGAATGCAGGTAGTAGTTTTAGTAATTTGGCATTTTGTGTAAGGAATTCTGACAGGTGACGCACATCACGTCATGAAGGCACTCTACTTCTTTCTGAATCTGTTCTTGCATCGGAGTCTTGATAAGCAGCAGTTAATAAACACATTTTGTACTATCATCTTCTAGTAACTGGTTCTCAAAGCTTGTTTTTTCATGTTTTTTCTTTGATACAATACAATGCCACTAACTTTCTTTGAAGAGTGAATAATAATGGAGAGCTTTGAAGAGACCGGTAAAAGTTATGAAGTCATAAAACTCAATTTGATTCTTCCTTTAGTCTGCATTTGGAAAGTGTGCTGAATTTTAATAGTGAAGAGATCTTATGGGCTTTTAGTGAAAGACATTTTTTCAAGAGATTGTGTTTCTGCTGCAATATATCCTCATTGGTACTTCATTGTTATTAGTATGCAGAATGTCTATGGGATTTTTTTTTTCTTAGTCTCTTATCCACAGTGTTTTGTGACATTTGGTCCATAAAACGTCCCCCTACTCTCTAGGGTTTCCTTTACAAATGTATGGTGTCAATCACTTCTGTATAGAGCTACAGCCTTTGTGATACAGAATATATGCCAAGACRCATTTTTGCAAAAAGAGGTTATAGTTGTTTTCCTTTCTCCTTGTTCCTGGCAACTCTGCATAAGAGCTCCCATAATCTGACTCCATTTTTCTTCCTTATTTCCCAAGGTGTGATTAAGTTGTGAATAATTGATGCTTCTGCAAAGAAAGATATCCTTCTTAATCATGTTGCACAGTTTCAACTGACACTTCCATCAGCCCATTAACTCAAAACAAACTACCATGCATTCTAAACGTCTGCACAGTGTCTGCACAATGACATTTACCATGAGAGATGAAGACAAGAAATAGTCATTGACTGGAGATTTTTACAGACCAGAATGTGACACTGCGTTTTCTCTGCCATTTCCATCTCCCATTTCTACAATCTCTATGTTCTTTTCTGGACCCAGCAAAAATGAGAATTAGAATTGCCTCTTGACACACACTCAAAACCCAAAGAAAGATATTAGAATTCTCTTGAAATAAAAATAAAATTAAAAAGCCATTTAAGTGTTCTGTAGTTCCAGGAGAAACAACATAAAAGACATTACCGTTGCTACAATCATTTCTGAAGACAACAGATGGCTTTGCTGCATTTAGAGCACAGAATTTGGAAGGTGTTTAGCTACATTTTCTGTTTGTTATAGAAAACAACTTGGAAGTAGTTTCAAAAGCCTAGATCCAAGAGAATCTGCCAATCCTAGTTCTGCCAGCACTTCTAATGTAGCTGAAAGCAACTTTTAAAGCTGAGAGTAGGTATAAATGTTACAGGACATTTGTAAATACAAGTGAGCTCTGTTTCCAAATTAAAAACAAGGAGGGAAAGTCTGATGCTATCACTCTGGCTCATTTCATGCAGACAATTGGCAGGAGAAGACCACATGTGCAGAGGTCATGCAGTCTGTCAAATCAAACAATCTGCAGCTCATTTCTATAAGCCATTGGCATAGCAAACTAAACCTCTTACAGGCATGTGCTTATGTCTCTTCGTGAAAAAAAMCACCAAAACAAAACAATAACTGCACATCTGGAAAAGTTCATTAACAAATGCTAGCTACGTATGCTAGAAGTGCAAGCAGGAGATCTTTAAATGAGAGTTTAGAAAGGTACTATAACACTCGAGTAATTAATGCTATAGCCTTGTATCAACTATCTGTGTGTCTTGTATTAGGAAAACAAAACACCTTTGTCTCTCCACACTCTCATATGGCCACTAAGCAACTGATACACAAATGATCAATATTTAACATTGCTCTCTACTCTGGTAACATCCAGTCATAACAGTAACTGCTGTTTCATTCATATCAATACCTTGTAAATATCTTTGCAAAGATCAGGAGAAGATAGGCATAAATGGCACTAAAGCTGGGTAACCACAAAGTACTTCACTCAGGAATTTTCCATCTGCTGCCTCCATTTATGGATAATAGCACCATTTGCAGACAATAGCAGCAAACACTTTCTCCAGGGATTTATTTATAGCTCTATATTTCCTGGATTATGGTTTGTATTTTCTCCTGTAATAAGTGCCCAAGAGAGTGCAGCAATCAAGAGGGGAGTTCCTTTTCCTGCCCAATCCTTGAATCCTAAGCTTTTTGATGGAAGGAATGTATCAATGCCTGCCTGCACTGTGAACTGCATTCATCCTTCCCCACCCTCCACTACAAGCAAGAGGATAGCAGGATTGCAGTCTCACTTAACTGAAATATAAATATTTAAGTAACTCACCTGAACCCTCTCCACAGACTGGTGAAAGAAAGAACATGGCTGCTATATTTTAATAATTTCAAATTATGCCCCAAAGCTACCTTGTAAAGTCCACTAATAGAAAGATATGGTCTATTGAAACATTAGGTTASTGATATGTCTTTTATGTGAAGCAAAAGAAAAGAAGAAAAGCTGAAATGGCAGCCTGCTTCTTGCTAATTTTTCCTGTATTAATTAGCGTAAAATGCACACAAGGTGGTGCCCAGTGGTTCTCATGTAATTATCTATCTTCCATTTTCATGTGTGTCCTAAATTATATGTTCCAACTACCTAGGCTGAATAATACRGTACTTAAAACAGCAGCTGAAGGAATAAAAACAAGCAACCAATGACAAAGCTTTTACCTCCTTTCATTCTCATTTTTTCCTGTCTTTTTAACATCCAGCAGGCCACAAAATGAATGTCAAAGATGAAATTCTTTGGCTGCCAGATTATCTCAGTGGCAGCTCTTGGCAGAGTATCTGTGCAAAACATCCAAAGATGAGGATGTGAGCAGGTGAATTGGGCTCTGCAGGGTCACTGCGTACCTGACTCTCACTGTTGTAGCTGCTGCCTTACTTTAGGAAGATTCAGGAAAAAAAAATCTCCCATCTAAACGAATGCTAAATATTGAGCTAAATGAAAGCAGATAGATATGGACTTTGATCATCTAACAAATCAGACCTAAGAGGAACAGGCATTCTGCAGATGACCTACCTGAAAACTCCCCATTATGCTTGCAACTGTCTATCCTTTGAGGTACATCTTATTTTGTTCCTGTAAAATAAAGATATACTTCACTAATGGGAGATATGTCCTGTAGAAACTAAAATTCCAAAGCTACAGATGTGTCTTCAGAAACCTTAAACTATGATCTCAAAATCCTGTTGTGATGGGGGAGCATTGTTTCTTTGTTGTATACGTTTTCCCATTAGATTGAAAGGTGGTTGGTAAAGAGAAGCCCCTTCTCTATCTTACCTGTACAGTGCCCTGCACAATTAAATATTTATCTTGAAATGGAGATTGCAGACTTTATTACTACATAAATAATGTATTTAAACTTGAGTTTTGACCTCCCAAAGACCTATTTACAACAGTCAATTTTTTCTGTCTGTTCAGCATCGTGCTTCATGACTACAGCCACTGATAATATTTTCTTACATTATAATAGTGTTTGTATTTTAAATAAGCTAATCTGTCTGATGTATGTATTTGTTAACTGCTGTCTCTCTCTTAAGAAAAGTTGCCATTAGCAACTTAACAAGCAAGCTACCCCAGTGCATGAGTCATTGATATATATATGCACAACCCAAACACAAAGCAAAAAAACCTTTATTCATAAGGGATTGCCTAAGGGGGAAGCAAATAAAGTAAAAAATCATAGAGTCTCATGACAAGGACCTACAAAAACAACTTCTATATTCCTCAGACATCTGCTCCATCTTCTATAAAACACTTTAGGACATTGAACTGTGCTCCTATTCAAAAAGCGAAGGTTCTATCAAAAAAACTCTACCTTGTTTTTTTCAGAAAAAGAAATGAGAGAATAAAATTTGCTTGCTTAGCCACACAGTTTTCCCTGATTTCCCTATATAATTGAAGAGAAGATCATTTCTAAAGACATTCAGAGTGCTACGTGACTAAGATATTTGGCCAGACATACTGTCTGTTCTGGAACACTCTCTCTCGTACTAAAGATGTCTAGCATGGACTGCCCTCTAAAAGTCATGCAGCAAAAATAAATGAACTTAGTAAACAGAGGCCATAAAGAGCATTTGTTTTTACACACCTCAAATTTCTAGGGATTTTAAAGTTAATCCATCTCTGTCCATATAAGTGGATGTTGCATTGGGATCTTTAATGAGTATTGGTGCTACAAGGAAAAGCCTACTACATAAAAAGATTTTTAAAAAGGTTCTTCCAATATTCCTACCTCATGCTTTCTAAGATGGACTGTGTCTTCCAAGGACAGCTAAAATACTAAGTGGAAAAGCTGCAGTTTCCTTCTTGGCTATCCGGACTTCGCAAATGCTGTTGTCTCTCTCAGAGTCTTTTATAGTTGAAGTGTCCAGTGGTCCAGAAAAATGGGAAAACTGAAAGGGAAATATAGCTTATTTAAGCCTGCTGGTTAGACTAAAAACTTCTAAATGCTAAACAATAAGACACACTTTCCAGGAAATTTGAATAAACTGCCATTTCTAAAACTTCTAAGAGGCAAGTGGTTTTGTCACTGATAATCCTGGCAGCATGACAGCTCTCTGTGACACAGTATGAACACCTGCTCTGCAGCTATCARTACACAGGACAAGATACTAGAATGGACTTCCTAAATTAACAAGTTCAGTCCCTTGCCAACAGCCAGCTATGTCACAGTCCTGTTCGTGAGCTGACAAAATAGCAGCTCCAAAACTAGTTGGGGAGGCACAGAGATTTTTGCTCCCACTCCCTTTTTTGGGAAGTGAACCTCAAACTTCTGACAGTTAGAAACTTCTGATTTCCTACCTAAATGCACTCACAACAATTACACATAGCAGGAGCAGGACACAGTACTTCATCTGGATCCTGGTCCACATCTCCTTATCTCTCTCTACCCATCCAACTCACCAAAGATTTTATTTTTCGCAGCCTGAATCTTCCAGTCAATTCACTATCAACCTATTACTGACATTTGGGGTTTCTCTGTTAATGGGATTTGGACTGATAATCTCTCAGTTTATAGTTTTCTCAGTTTTATCTCTTCAAATTAGGMCCTTGCATTTTGTATTACTTAACTGAAATCCATTCACACAAGGTGAAACAGTTTTTCTCATACATATTTATGTGTCCTTGGTAAAGGCAATCTTTTCCATCTTTGGGGTACCACTCCTTTCCCTGATCTTTAGAGAAAATATTAAGTAAAATATGAAGTAAATTGTTCCTTATCTCTGTTATGAAACTCCATTAATATTCCTTCTCCTGTATGTATTTCTCCTCTTAGCATAACATCCTCTTAACACTAATTGTGGTCCTTTAGGCTATTTTTCAAGTGCCTTTATAATCCTTGCTCTAATATCAATTTTTTTAATCATCCATTTGCTCTACCTCAAGCCTGTCCCTGGGTCTGCAGCAATGGTGTTCATACACTTTCCCTATTAGATATTATTACATTTCCTAGGAGACACTGCCAAAACCCGGACCACAAAAAAGGTGCCCAGAGTGATTTTACCTCCATTCAGCGATGCTTTTCTGCACATTAAGAGGATTACTGAAAATGACTGCAAGCTGGTCTCCATTTGTACGGAGGAGTTTCAGGCTGCTCTGCTCAACAGCGCAGGTTTCCCTGAAACTGTGATTGTTTCCTAGAAACTTCTCTCTCTCTTTGGTAACTGCACATGCTGCTCCATAGCAAGAATTCCAGAAAAACAGGGTAATTCCAGCCCATGAAGTCTCCTGAAGAACACCATAACCAAGTTCTTCTTGTAAATAATACTGAAATAGTTAGCTACCTTCTACTATATTGTGGTCATGTAAGACTTTCCATATGCACACTCYTGCACAGTGTATAGAGTCAACAGCTTTTTAGCAGTGAGGACCCCCCTTCTCTCCCACACTCCTTTAGCTCTGCCTTCCTACGTCGCCTTCCAAAGCAACAGCCAAAGTTTAAAACTGCAGACAAAGAAGAGAAGGAGCCACTTTCATTGTTAGTTAGCTAAAAGAATGATGCTTTTCAGAGAAAGCCTCATTTGTATGTTGTGTGTGCTTTCAGGACAGCAAAGGGCTTCTCTATCAGTTCTGTCAGCATGTGAAGGAAAAAAGGGAAAGTTTATCAGGGTTGAATTCAGTAAAGGATTTTTTTAAAAGTGCATTTTGGAAGATTCACAATGGTCAGGAATAGGCTCAGAAATACAGAAAACAAAAGAAACTGGGGCTGTCAAGTAAAATTTTATCTTCTTCAGCCAAGGCAATGTATTCTCCTTGCCACTTCCTTTTTTCTCCACCATTTTCAATACTCTTATTCTTTACTCTTTCTTGAATCATTTCTATGTCAGTTCAAGCATTTAGGAAATATGTTATCACAAGCTTAAACCCAGAACTCTTTAATAAAGAGATAATTTAGCTAGAAATGCTTCTTTACTAAAGTTAGAAAAACTTGGATCTTTGAAGGCTATTTGAGATAAACCACAAAAAAAAGAAAAAAAAAAAAGGAATAAAAAGGATTTTCTTCTAAAAACTTTTTAAGAACCACTGCGTTTGAATGCAGGTTCTTTGATCCATTGTTTCCTCCATTGGAACTGTTTTGCTTCTAAAGGGAAAGCATCCAGGTCATTGATGCACATGTGGATGAAGCTCAATAAAAACTTAGGACATAGGATCTTGGAGACTATCAACTCTCTGTTCCACAAATCCAACTCAAGGAACATTTACTCATCTTCTCCATTTAGAGTTGTTCTTACTTCTGGATGTCCCACTCTCTCTTGTCTCTATCCACTTGGGACAGTGACAAAGAGTCAGTGGAACCAATGAAGCCAAATCATGCAAAGGAGATATAAACAATTTATTTCTCGTTCTGACCTAGCCTAACTTCCTACGTTTCTTTTTCTCGCTGTTCTCCCAAACACATAAATATGTATCAATGCACAGGCACTTGTATGCTGGTAGGTGTACAAATGATTTTCACYAACGGGTGATATGCACTAACGGGGAATATGCTTTAGCAATAGATGCTGACTGCACCAATTTCAGGCTTGTTCTTAGGGACAATTTCAATACAGTTAGTATAAAAAATAGAATCCATTATCAGAATTCAAATTTGTAAATATGAATTGTCAAGATTTTGTTGACATCTTCCCATCTTAAATGAGCCTGAAATTGTTTTGTGCTCCTTGATTTTTTCTCTTCTTATACATTTATAATAATAGTTTATAGCAAATAGACACCATTTTACAGTACTTACTCAAAATGCTGAGAATATAGGTTCTCATTCTTTAATAATTGATACTTTAAGGAGTGCTGCACATACATCAATACCACAAGAAAGCACTAAAACTAAAACCAGTGTGTTCTTAAGAGAATGAGGCAGAAAAATAAGGAGAAAAAAAAAAAAGATGTCATTTGTAACTGATTTTACTTTTAGATTAGTCCATTAAAGGCCTTTTGGCAAATTACTTATACATCTATATAAGCCAATGGACAGTTCAGGGAATTATTTATGTGGCTCTTAATAGAATTTTAGGCTTCTTTATTTTACTTCCTTTATTGTCACCAGCCTGCCTTTGTTGCATCAGACACCTGGAATAAAGAGGAGAANTGTTCTCCCAAACACATAAATATGTATCAATGCACAGGCACTTGTATGCTGGTAGGTGTACAAATGATTTTCACCAACGGGTGATATGCACTAACGGGGAATATGCTTTAGCAATAGATGCTGACTGCACCAATTTCAGGCTTGTTCTTAGGGACAATTTCAATACAGTTAGTATAAAAAATAGAATCCATTATCAGAATTCAAATTTGTAAATATGAATTGTCAAGATTTTGTTGACATCTTCCCATCTTAAATGAGCCTGAAATTGTTTTGTGCTCCTTGATTTTTTCTCTTCTTATACATTTATAATAATAGTTTATAGCAAATAGACACCATTTTACAGTACTTACTCAAAATGCTGAGAATATAGGTTCTCATTCTTTAATAATTGATACTTTAAGGAGTGCTGCACATACATCAATACCACAAGAAAGCACTAAAACTAAAACCAGTGTGTTCTTAAGAGAATGAGGCAGAAAAATAAGGAGAAAAAAAAAAAAGATGTCATTTGTAACTGATTTTACTTTTAGATTAGTCCATTAAAGGCCTTTTGGCAAATTACTTATACATCTATATAAGCCAATGGACAGTTCAGGGAATTATTTATGTGGCTCTTAATAGAATTTTAGGCTTCTTTATTTTACTTCCTTTATTGTCACCAGCCTGCCTTTGTTGCATCAGACACCTGGAATAAAGAGGAGAAAAGAAAGAAAGAAAGAAAGAAAGAAAGAAAGAAAAAAGAATAAGATGAGCAAACAAGTTGCTCTTTGTCATTGTAGTCAAGGAATAAAAGACTGCAGTACAGGATCAAACCCATCACAATGAAGAAGACATATCTACAGGAGCCATTCACTTTCCCAGGGCATTTTCTGTATGAATACATATACTGAGCTCACATTATTCAGCTGCACTACAGTCAGTGAGAGTAGTGAGAGGAGGACAGGTAATAGCATTTCTGGGGAGTCCGCAGAGATGAGGTACTCTATTGTACCAGATATAGTTTATACACTTGCAAAGGTCTTCTGAGCTTTATTTAAAAAGATAAAAAGCTGTGTAAGAGGAACCTTTATTGTCTAAGTGCTTAAGTTCTTTGTTGGATCTAGGCCAAACTGACTTGACCAATGCCCTATATGATTTCAGTGGAAGACTTAAGCACTGAATCCAATTATTCTAAGATCCAAGTTACCTGATGAACCATAAGATCAAGTACATCAATTCAGCCCCAGACGATTAATCTTGTTATTCTAAATCCATGTAATAACATGCATAATAACACCTTTTTTTACTGTAACAACAGTTTCACTGTATCATGGTAAAACAATCAAAAAGATTAGAAATAATAAACAAGATCTAATAATATATGGAAAGAATTTGCTACAAATTTAAATTGATAGGATAAACCTAAAAGAATAAACATGATAAAAATCAGACTACCTGGTAACATCTATTTTTCATTATTTGTATACCTAAACCATTTTAATGTTTAAGACAATTCATTTTCAAAAAATATTGTAAAAATGCCTCATTTCCTATCATTTTAAGAACATATGCTTATAAGAAATATGGCAATATTTTTTAATTTCCAAACAGAGCTATCCTTTTTTTCTTAATGAAGTCAAACTCCTTCTAGAACAAGTTAAAATCCTCCTCTTTAAGCAATATATTCAATATAAATTTCTTTCCCAAAACAGGCAATTTCATGTTGCATTTCTGAAGCAGATGAACTCATGGGTGGACAACATGACAGGACATTGTACAAACTAACTGCCTGAGTCAACTAAAACGCAAAGGGAAATAACAGACTATCTCATCAAACATGAGATATCTAAGGGAAATATCTCCTGACAAATCAGAATATCTTTAGCTTCTGAAAAGTGGGTAACAAGTAATACCATAAATATGGTCGACTCTCCTGTGATCTTTGTATCCGTAGTGTTTTTTCAGACATTTATTTTTGCTACTGAGGAGACTTTATCTTCATTCTGCCACAAAGCATGTAGTTAGCAAGGGTTATGAGTCCTTAGGGAACAAGTGATTGATGAACCATCTGATGTTGTATTTATATTATTCTGTATACAACAAAAAAATGATCCCTTTGAAAGTGCAATCAGCTCTAACAGTGGTGTCTTTTGTTTTGTTTAATTTATCCTGTTAAAATGCTGGAACTAAATTTGCCATCACTATAATAGAATATATCCTTATCTGGATAAGGATTTGGAACCCTCTGCTTTTTGTTGTGGGAAGGAGGCTGTTATATATCCTTTTATCTGTTATATATCCTTTTATCCCAGACAAGATGATAAAGCAGAAGCAAATGCTATAGAGCCTGAAAATGCTGAGCACCTCTTCTTCTTTAAGAGCTGATAGGATCTGAAAGCGCTTGTCATGGCACAGAAACAAGTTTCTCGGACAGATAAGTCATCTACAAATACATTTATATAAACAATTCATTCAAATTACAGAGGTCCATATACAGTTCATATAAAGATAAACATACATGTCCACTACAGGTTAACTACATGACTAAATTTAATACATATCCACATGAACTTCTCTCAGGAAATGCATTATCAAGGACCTGCAAATCAGTTTTTCTGTATTCTACTTATTTTTTCCTATGGACTACAGCGATATTATCAACTGCATAAATGAAACTAATCTGTGAATTATTTCAATCCCAAAGAGTTTATCTTTTTTTTTTTCATTAAAATAGCTGCTATTTCTTTACTTCATGAAGCAGTACGTTCTTGTATCATTAAAAAAAAAAAAATAAAAAGAAAAACCTGAATTCTGGTGGTTTTGGTGAATTGTGGTAGGTAAATTGCTGCTATATATTACCGCATGCAGTGGTAGTTCACTTCATACTGACAACTAATAACTATTCCTTTAGAAATCTCTTTCCACATGCCTTAGTCTTCACTCACCAATAACTTCATTTTTTATCTGTTCAATATACACATTGACAAGTCCTATGTATAAGAACATAGGAGTTGTCACGGCAGATCAGACTAGTGGTCCATCAAGTCTGGTAGTCTGTCTTTACTGTATCTCAGAGGAAGGTGATAATCCTCACAATGCAATAAGCAATCATGCAGCACTCTCCATACAGGCAACATTTCTTTCCAAACACTTTGACAATCAGCTTATACCCAGGAGCAAAAGATGCTATTATCGCTTAAAGAGTTTCCTATGTTGTGCATGACAAACTCCCTTCCATCATGATTGATATTCAACAGGACATTGTCACAGTTAATAGGCTCAAAATCTAATTTGACCAAAGAAGAACAAGACTAAAAAGCAAGATTAGCAATAAAACCCTTTTTCAAAATTAAGACTGAAATCTTGAGAAAAGCAGGATTCTGTGGCATTAACAGTGCTAATGTTCCGTGTGCAGAACAGCTGAGGATTTCAGATTCATGTATGACTAATGAGAAAGATCAAATAAATTTAGGATAGTTASATCAGTCATGGAACGTGACTTGGATTTATCTGCTGTCCTATAGGAAATTTGGAATATCAGCCTTTAACTGATCACTAATGATCACTAATGTAAAGACATTGCTTTTATTTGCTTTTCCTGGTGGTATCTCATGTCAGCAATCGCTGCCCCAGCAGGCAATGTCCGCAAGCACAGCAGTAATGCCTCACTGAAAGGAATCAAGGTCCATGATCCTGTCATTCTGCAATTCCAGCATTTCTGCACCTACTTTTCAAAAATGTGCTGAGTTTGCACACACTCAATTCATGTAACTTCCCCAAATCTACTCTGTAATTACTTCTCATATTTTATAGCAGATTATGTGCACTATCTGACAGAGATCAGAAAACCATCTGAATGCTCCATAGCTCTTAAGATATGTCAGAGGACTGTAAGTTCAGATTTCCTTTCTACTAATGTTACTCATATTTCCATTTTTTGCAACCCTTACTACTATCAAAAAATCTTACCTCTATTCCCTTGAAAGCAGTCAGCGGTTAATCCCTGCTGAAGTTTGGAATTAATCAATGGGAATACAGAGCAGCAGAAGTGGAGAGAGAAAAAAAAAAAAGGGAGAGAGAAAGACAGAAAAATAACCAGAGAACAGCTGGTTATCTGTATAGAATCAAATAAGGGGAAAAAAGGGGGGAGGGGGGTATTTTTTTGGGGACAAATTAGCAAATAATTGAAAACTATTAGTGTTGTAATTTATACTAAAATATGTTATTTCCCAAGACATTTGAAAAACCATGAAGTAGAGGAGAGGAATTGTTTTAAGTTATATAATTGGGTACAACTGGAAGTAATTAAATGAAATTGAAAAGAAAACAAAAAGAAAGAAAAGCATGGAGAGCTGCTGCTCTTCAGAATACTGGTTAGATGCACCAAGCTGAAGAAGTGTAGGAATTTTGAAAGTTCTTAAAACTGATAAAACAGAACATTATCTGTGGGAGGAGGAGATCCTGCATTCACAGCAAGATAGAACAGCTCTTTTCTATTTATAACTGCTACGAGTCTGTACACGTAAGCAATACAACAGGAGAATGAAGAAGTTCCTGACTCTGTCGGAACAGGTATCTACAAAGAGAGTACATTTATATGTACATAAATGAGTTCATACAAATTCCATGAAAACAAATATGAATAAATAAATATGATATACACTAAGTTCTCCGCAGAATATATGTACTTCTAAGATAAACATCTAAAAGGGAACAGCCCACAGATATCTTTGTTTGTAAGGGTGGGTGTTATTTATCTTTCCTGAAATATAAAGGCAAATTAAAATACGCAGTTTGGTTACACACAATGATTGCAATCCATCTCTACAGCATCTCCTAACAGGATCAATTGGAGATGGCTAAATGCTTCCTAACTATAGGGGCTGGTATGAGCTAAGGACTGCAGCAACCACCACCTGGATTTGGACATTCTCCTCTTGAATATTGCTCGTGATTGTTGATATATTGTGCAATGATAGAAAAGAGCAAGAAAAAAAAAAAAAGGAAAACTAATACAAGCCCATTTCAGTGTCTGGACAATCGATGGAACATGTGAATTCTAGAAGAAAAAGAAAAAAAGCCCATCTTGCTGTTGATTTTTCATATGGAAAATAATGCATATTGAAATAGACAAGCTGCTGTGAGTTCATAACATCACGCTCTGAATTTGGGTTCAGTTTCTTTCTGAGTGCCAATCAGTTTTTGCTATTTTTTTAAATCACATTCATGAAGCTTTAAATGGCCTGAGATCTCAAAATTTTAGAAAGTTTTACATAGCTAACCATACAACCTTCCCATGGACAGACTGGTTTTATTAGCTATCTAAAGCACAGAATTTCTTCCAACGGTGAAAATTCCCAATGTCAGCAGAAGTCATGACTGAAGRCAGATCATAGATGGGTTGTTATTTTTCACATTTGTAGTTTTATTCTTTTTTTTTTTTTAAAAAACAAGTACATTTACGATCAAGTAAAAGCTCTCTCAGGTTCCAGTCAAAGCTCTGTTCATTTAAATGCGTTGTCTGATGCAGAAAATACTTTCCCTTGATGAATGGAAACCCACACTTTCTGATTTCCCAGCACAAGACTTCTCTCRTAGCAGCTGTAAATGCTTTTACTATGTCTTCTTTCCCTCCAGCGTTATAGGTTGGCATATACATAAGGTCAAGTGACTCGGTGCAAATCCAGTGGCTGCATTTACCATTAAGGAGCATATTATTTTAAGAGACCTTGTACAGAATTCTTTCTTTCTCATAAGAATTTAACTTCAAATAGGTTTTGCCATGCATGACATATTCCTTTTGAAAAAAGGCATCTCAGAGAAATCAGTCTGTTTGCTAAGTTTAAATACTTTAGTTTTTAGTCTGTTTCCATAAATGTTTATTATTTTATTATTATTTTACTATGTACTATTTTATTATATATCTGCATAAAAGAATCCTTTGTTAAAAGATTTTCAGTCCCAGTGGTGTAAAAATACATTTAAATAACAGAAGAGAATTGGAAGGGCAAAGTAAATGATGGAAGCTAGTCACAGGAGAGAAGTGGTATTTCTTCTATCAAATAGTGAAGATACACATTTAATTTGATAAATTCCTGCAAGAATCGATTCAGGAAATTCTTTCTATTTTTTTTTCCATTCTAAATGTGTTCGGAGAATATTCATTTTGGGCAAAACTTGGCATAGTAAAGCACCACATTCAGAAAACTGTAAAAGTAAAGGTGCATTTCTCTTTTTGCAATGAGAAACCTATGCATAACTTTCAATTTCCAGGAGTGTTCAAAAACAAGAAGAGGAGACTCAGAGGTCAATGACATTCCAGATGGATGAGAGTTGAAAGATTGCACAGATAGTCTCTGTTGAACAGACTTGGCAGAAATAAGGACTGCAAAATGTCAGTACTTCAGAGAACTGAAAGTATCTAAAACATTCTCACCAATGTCAGATTAAAGTGTTGTGGCACATCTTTAGCTAACTGTCCAAATCACTTTTAGGTAGATGATGCTTAGGATCATTTAAAAAAATCAGTTAACATTTAGGCACTTAAACTCCTGAGATGTTTTCATTGCCCACTATCCAAGGGAAACACATGTTCAATATGCTCCAACTTTAATCAACCTTTATTTTTTTCTCTTGTGGGTTTCTGTGTGTGAGCACCGAACAACAACATATGTGCATGTCAGCCTGAAATTTGGTGACTAGGGGGTTTCCTCAGCCTTTTAGACTTCAAAATTTGAGCTAAGGAGACCTACTTAACTATCAGAAAGCCTACAGGCATACTCTAATATGTGGCAATTCTTCCATCAGGAACTGAATAACATAAGTTTCATGTACCTCCTCTTGAAGCAAAGGTCTGCTCTAACACGGTTCACAAATTGTCAAAAACATTCGATTCCTTTTGAGAAATTTTACAATTAGTCCTTTTTAGCTTTATAAAGCAGTCTCCTCTTCACTGTTTTCTACATATCAAACTCATGTCATTTTCAAACTTCAATTGCCAAAACAGTGACAAGAGTAGTTCCCTTTTAAGTACGCAGGAGGTAAATTAAATCTGTTTTAAGACCTTATTTTAATGGTTTCTCACAAGTGAAAYGTCACCTGGGCACTTAAGAAAATATGTCAGTGCCAATGATTGGATAAGCAAGGTGTTTTATTTGCCCTTGTGTGGTAATGAATTTAGCATTAGTGAAGAGTGAACTTGATAAGACACCTTTCTGAATCTATGTATCTTTTCTGAGTTTCAAATGGACTTTTTTTGTTTGTTTTTGTTTCTTTGATTAGAAAAAAAAATGACTTGAATAATTACAGGTGCATATAACAATACTGTACAGATTATGCCAAAAATTCTTGACATTTATAGGGACTCAGGCTTGATTCTGGAACCTCTAGTCAGATGCCAAAATCAGATTCAAAATTAAGGTTTATTTGACTCCTAATATTTGTTTTGACTATCAAATAACCGCAGAAATACAGGTACAATTAACAAGGGTAAGGCTGAAAAAGAATTAAGTTAATTTTCGTTGTTGTTTGTTTTGGTATTGGAGTCCTTTGTCACACTAGTGATAATGTAGCACAGATGTAATTAGATACTCTCTATTCCAAACTCATCTCTCCATTACACAGGCTGCAAACACACAATTAGGTTAAAAAAAAAAAAAAAAAAAAGGAGAGAGTGAGAGAGAAATTCAATTCCTTGCTGCCAAGATTTTCCTTTTCTCTTTTTTCTTTTTGATACAGTTTTGTAAGTTACCGTACAACAGAGATAAATTATTAGGGATACATTGTGGTAAAGGCATTGATAGATACAAAGTTCATCTGAGACACTGGACATGAAAACCCCCAGAATGTTTTTACAACTGCTGTTTTTGAGTCATTGCAGTTCACTCTTTAGAGTAAGCCAGGAGCTGCATAGAGACCTATGAGAGCCTCAGAGAGGGATCTCAGCTCAGCAGACTCTTAAGCACCATTGAATCGGAGTTGTCCTGCATTTTGAAGAGGCTGGATTTCAGTGCAGAGCAAAGGCACTCTGTCCTGTTCAGGCCAGTTCTGTGAAGGTGAGGCAGTCAGAGCTTGGAAAAGCAGCACTTCACATCCAGACCAGCTAGCAAACAAGAGGAAAGACAGAAGGACATAGTAACACCCACAGTGGGTCAGAGGAAGGCCCATCTGCTCAGGATCTCCAGAACACAAAGGGATACTCCAGTGAAGAGTGCAAGAAACAGGACAAATACAGAACAATCCCTCCTAGCACTTTTTTTTTTTTCCATTTTCTAACAGTCATGAGATTTAGAGGCTTCTCTGAAGTTGACATTTGGTTCTGTTCTAAAACATTGAACATTGAACTTACATTTTCATAAACTCTTCAAAATAATTTTACGACCTCTTTCCTGACTAACAACATCCAAAGACCATTTGGTTACATAATCAGAATTACTTTTTAGTTCAATTTTGCATTTATCCTGCAAAGTAATATCAACACTGAATTTCATCTGCCATTTTGTTTTCCTGCCACATCATAACTCCTTCTGCTCTGTTTTGCAGTGAACTTTACAGTTTATCATCCTGAACAATTTTACAACATCTGAAATTGTCCAACATCTGCAATTGTCACCTCAATATTCATTCTTTCTAAATGTATTACAAATACGCTGAAAAGCAAGGTCTCAAAACAAAATCCTGCAAGATTGTAGTCAGAAAACTTTATCCACAGTTCAAAGTGATTCTATATGTCTAATTCTGTTTTCTATTTTTATTACTTTTTTTCTAAAATTTATTTCCTTTTTCATAGCTTACTTGAAATTTCTGCACAATTGAGATTGATGTTTACAAGGGAAGATCTTTTGGTACATACATCTGTATTTTCCTGAGATGGAAAATTTTATAGGGCAGTTGTTACAATTATGAACAGGACACAATAAAGTCTCCAAAGGAAAGAGTCAATTAATATTTTATGAATTTGGTCTTTTATACAGGGCAGAGTTTATAATACCTTTAAAAAAATCTGCATTAATTCTTTAAATCACAGTTCAAGACTAACTGCAAAGTCTCAAAGCAGGTAAAATTCAGGTAAAAAGCACGTACTTTATCTGAATAATGGTGTTTTCTGTTTCCTCCTCTTTTATATTTAACCAGGGTTAAATCAAGATTATCTTACTGCAATTTAAGTTGTGAATAAATAAAAGAAAGAGATAAGGTTTTATTCAAGCTTCCACTTTGTGATCAAAATATTATTAGCGTTGAATATGAAGAATACTGGAATTGTACTGTACTTAAAAAAAAAAAAACTCCAAAGCATAGATGGAGTTCTGAAAAATCAAAGCAATCAGACAAAAAAACCAAGATACATTCTTGAATAAGTCTATATTTCTGATCTCCAGCACAGAGGCTGGATTCAGTTATCATTTTGCAGTAAATTCATTTGTATGAATAAAGCTGAGGGAGACATCAAATAGAAAGCCTTAAAAGCATATATTGGAAGCCTCAAGACATAGTTATTATGTCTGGCAAAGAAGAAACAAAGATACTTTTCAAGAAGGTCTTTTTTTTATTTCACCTCTGTTTCATATTTCAGAGAGGTTTTTTCTTCTCCTTTTTCTTCTTCTCTTTTTTCATTTTATTAAAGACATGTTGAACACTAATAATACAATACTTGGCCTCTCTCTAAAGAGTCCGTTGGTATCTGCACAGCTGATAATTGACACATTATTCAGAGAAGAGTATGTGGGTTTTATAAAAGGAAGTGAAGAAGCCCTTGCCTACATAGAAGGGATGGAGACCTTCCAGAGAGGACTTTAAATGAGATGCAGATTATAATGCAGATTCTCTCTAGTTCCTAAGTGTTTTCTAACTATGCTCACTCTAGGAGTATAAAATGATATGACAGTGTGTATATCTGCCTGACACAAAAGAGGGAATAAAGGCAGCCGCATCAGATAAAGTCCACGTCAGAAAAAGGACTTCAATATTTTTATATCTATGTTGCACTATCTCAAATAGATAAGCTATTTTTTTTTCCTTTTAGGAAAGATAAACTACTTTTTTTTTTTTTATAATGTTTGCCATCATTTAGTATACTGTGTTTCAAGCCAAATGGAGCCTCCGCTTACATGTATTTCCCTTAGAAAAGCAGTTTATAGGTATTGTTATCACAAGCTCTAATAATATGAACTCCATTTTCTTCTCTGTAAGACAGTAATTTATTATTGGAATAAACACAGATGGAAAATTCAACAGGTAGACTACTTAAAAGATGACATCATATAATTCTGAAGTTAGCGATGGTAAATTCTGCAGTTCCATTTTAGATTATCATCCACTGCTAATACATAATCAAAATTCACCAAAAATCAGTATGTAGAAATGCAAATGAATAGTCTGACAACACAAACATTCCTTAAACAGTCCCTCTGAACCAATATAATCCTTTTAAGGACTACTTCTGTCTTTTACAAAGAGTTCACAGTATGCAAGCAAATTTTTTAACCTGGTCTACCTGAGCCGCCTTCTAGTCTGAGTCTGTGACATGGCCCAARAACAGGCAAAGCGAGTTGCTGTTACCCACTAAGGACAGGACTGTAGCTGTAACTTCTGGATACGGAAACAAACAGGAGAACAGCATCAGCAGGTGACATGCATGTCTCTATCAGAAAATAATTTTGGTTTTGCTTATTAAGACAGCCCTTTAGAATGGCTATAGCTAAAACCCTCTGTCCTAGCTTTGTGCAATTTTTATAAACAATTTAATTTTTTTATAAACAGTTATGAGTATTTCACCAAATAACAGTTCAACACAAAATGCCGTCTCTCAGAGATGCATTTGAAGTTAAAAACTACAGACAGGAGTTAAGACATTGAGTAAACTCAGTGGGACTGTTCAAAGAGGAGTGGTTAGGTGTTTCCCCCTACACACATAGCAATTGAACCTCTTTGGTCACCCAGTGCTGGCTTGTAGGGTGTGTTTGTTTGTTTGTAGCACTGCATGGGATGACATTGCGGAAGCCTCTGCGGTATCACACCCTGGAGCACGACTACCCCGGAAAGTCTGGCAAACCACGCTGGAGAGTCTGCTTCCCAGTAGGTCCTGGCACAGACAAGCACCCTCAGGAGACAYCCTGTATTGCAGCGCAGCACTTCCACATCTGAGCTGCGGGCCGAGCCTGACTGCTCTCCCCAGAGAGCTGCTGCACTGAGCCATGTCATCAACGTGGCCTCACTCTTCCCSGATGGGCTGCAGGAGATGATTTGAGAGCGGGAGCTTTGTGCTGAGTGTGGGGCAGCACTGAGAATCCAACAGTGACTACAGAGCTGGCTCAGCCCCTTCATTTAAGCTCCCTACATTATAAGCACAATAGATGGAAAAGAATCAAAGTGCGTCATTTCACCTGCTTTGTTTCTCTGTGGCAAGAGCTTATTCTACAAACARCGCTCATCACAAAATTACTCATTTCTTACACAGAAAAAGGGTCAAGGCTTTGATCACTCAATGCCTTCTAAAATTTCAAATTCCAAATCTCTCATCAAATCCCAATGAGGGTTTCCCATTGGAGAGACAGGATCACAAAGCGTTGCTGTGAAAAGCCAAATTGCACAGCACATTGTGGAGATGCTTATGGGCACAAAGTGTCCCTCTGCGTGCACTGTACACATGACAGTTTCCTAYTTTGCAGAGAGAAGCTCAAAATGAACAGCACCAAATATCAGCAAAGATTTTTGTGCAATGTCACCAAAACCACACACATTTAACTTTTCTTTTGCATAACCACCTTCTCATGATCCACGGCATATGGAGAGCACTGATCTCAGTTATTGTAAGCAACACAACAYGTGTATCTCCTTCACCTTGCATTAGGCCGCAGAGCTAAGCAGAAGCACATGGTTCACTTTGCCCTTGGCCTGCTCCCGATGASAGGGGCCTGCAGGAAGCCCGGCGAGCCGGACCGGCCGCCAGGTGTCACCCATCTTCCAGCAGCTCCCCTAAGCGGGTGTGCGCGGGCTGGGCACGTAAACCCGCTCCGAAAAGCTCTGCCGAGCAGAGGCCGCCTCGCCACTCACGCTGTGCAGTCACCTCTGGTTATAAAACTGCGCTATTACCTTACTTGCCCGCAACGGCTCCCCAAACCACGACGCTTGAGCAGCTCTTAGAAGAATTTTCACGACAACCTAGGAAAAATGAACTCAAATATACTGCAACTCCCCACAAAAAAAAAATAAAAATCTGTGTGTGTCTAAGGCTTTAAAAAAAAAATAAAACCAGAAACGCTAGGTGATAGGAGGAACCCACTAGGACAAACAAAAGATGCGACCACTATCAGAGGCGAGGTGCGGGCCTAACCTTACGGGTGGCCGCGGAGATTGAGGCGGAGGACTCCGGGCCCGAGCTGCAGAGGGGCCCCGAGGCGCGGCCCGCAGTGACCCCTGCGCGGAGGGACAGGTGTGACCTGAGGGGAGCGACCGTTGGGGCGGGGGAAGAGGGAGGGCACATTTCCCGCCGCCGGCGCGCGCGCACCCTCCGCCCCTCCCGCGCAGGCCAGCTCGCGCGCGCACGCGCCGCGCAGGCGGCTCGCACTTTGCACACGCTCCCTTGCTCGGCCGCGGCGGCGCTTCCGGCCGGGCGGTGGCGGCCCCTTGCGCGCGCGCTCCCGTCGCGGCGTTTGCGCACGGGCCGCCGCGGCGGCCTCGCCGGGCACTTTGTGGACGTTCCCTGCGCGCCCGCCCGCCCGCCTCCAGGTGGCCCGGCCCCCAGGCGGGCGCGGCGGCCGCCCCTCCGCCCCGCCGAGGGACCATGGGCGATGCGCTCCTGCGGGCGCGCCGCGCCGGCTGCGCTGGAGGAGGTGAGGGCGGCGGCGATGATACTCCCCCCCCCTGCTCTGGTAGCGATCGTTATTCCCCCCATACCGAGGCCGTGACGGGGGCGCCCCCCCCCTCACGGCTCCGTGAGGCGGTGGCTCCTCCCCGCCCCCCCCCACCGTGGGCCGTTGCGGGGGGGTCTCCTCGCGCTGGGTGGGGCAGGCGGGGCGAGGTAGGGGGTCTCGGGAGCGCCACGGCGGCCGTTGGTGCCGCCGTCACCTTGTATAACGACCTTGCCGCCCCCGTGGAAGGCGCGCGGGCGGGCGGGCGGACGGGCAGGGAGCCTCCTCCCTTGCGCTGTGTGTCCCGCGCCCGCCCGCTGCGCTGGCTGAGGAGCGACACCTGCGACGCGGCGGCAGCGCTTCAGCCGATGCTCGGTGGCGTCCGGACTTATGTAAGGACCCGGGAGCTCTGCTCTAGGCGGCCTGGTTCTTATTTATTTATTTGTTTTATTGTAACTGAACGGAACTCGCTTTGGGKCGCGTGGAGCGGGAGACAAACGGAAGGTCGAGTCTTTCGTGGTCGTTAGCAGCGTGGGTGCCCCCTCTTCCAGTCGCGATGCACCGCGAATCTGGTCCTCCAAACGCCTGCTGCGTTTCTGGTGGCTACTGAACTTTGGAGAACTGGCGGTTGCGTTAGATCTTGGTATTGCATCAATTTYCCGTGAGAACAGAATAACCTTTAAGTGAAGGCTCTCTCTGAGAGGCAGGTATCTGAGTGTATATGGTTATTTACCTTCAAAGCTCTGTCACTTGCCATTCCCTCTCCCCCAGATGGMATGGTAGCTTTTTCAGCATCATTGTTCATATTCCAAAGTACAGGAGTGAATATTATCTCTGCAAAGAGCCCTAGACTTTCTAGCCACAGATAGGGAGTTGGGCATGTCTGTTAGTATATCTATTACAGTGCAGTATTTGAACTTGTTTGCAGATTAGGGATATGTCTTTACTGTGAAATTGAGATCACCTTAGTTATTCATTCAGAATATTCTGCTGTTTCAGAAAAGACCAAAAATTTATTTCAAAATGGAAGAACCTGTTAGTTCTTGTTATTTATAGTGAAAAACATTTTGTCTGGTGACAGTGAGCCCAAGTTAGTTTAGATGGGTAATTTACCTTTTTCTTTCATCTTTGCATAAAGACTCTGACTGTTCCTTGTGAGAAAGTGCTTACTGCAAGACTACAACTAACATAGTTACAGGTGACTATACCAAGCCTGATAGTAGGGGGAAAAAACACCTTTTTTTTTTTCTGGTGATTTTTATTATGTATAAAAATACTTTTTTTTTTTTTCTGGTGATATTTTTTAATCATATATAAAATAATGTGCAGTACTGCTTCCTGCTTTTTACATGGGATAACACAGAGAATAATTTAATCCTGAGATGGCTCATGGAGCAGTACCTTAAGTACTGAGAGGAAGGTTCTGCTCTTCATAGTGTGATGTATCCAGGTTGCTTTCTGTCACTGTTATAAAATATAGTTTTTCTTTATATGAGTGGAATAGGAGTTTAACGAGAATACACGTTTTTCCCTTTTCTCTATAATATATCCATCATACCATCCAGGAGGACGGATGCTCACACAACACGGACTGACAGTAAAGTGGCTGACCCCTGGTTTAAGAGGATCTGATTGTTTTAAGCTCCTGCAAGTGAACTGCSCAGAATTTAGGAAGCTGTTAGCAGTACTGTGTGCAAATTATCTAAAATCCTTAATCTACTTCATAAAGTAGAATCTGACAAAGAAATGAGGTGCTCTGAATTCCTCACACTTACACTTTCTTAAAATAAAGAAAGTGAATGTATGGTCTTAAGTCATCTCCCTGCACCCAGCTTCTTTTTCCTTCTCTTCCCCTGATTTGAGGGTGGTGGTGGTGGGAATCTTTAAACCATCAACTTCTACACTTCAAGTAATGTGTAGAATTTTGTTAGTACCACTCATTTCCCATGAAGTTTAAWTTTTTTTTATTATTTTATTTTGATGAGGTTTGTGAGGTTTTCTTTATGGCACTCTGTGATGCTGTCAACCAAKGAGTCTGCTCTTCTGTTTTTATTAGAATAGCTTGATGTGCAGTTTTCCTCMTCACATGGCCTCTAAAATTTTAAGAAAAAAATGGAAGTAGTTGGCACAAAATGTCCTTCAATGATGTAAAAACTTGATTATTAGCCGTGTGGTAGGCATTTTGAAGGCTTTTGTGAATACAGTGTTCATATTTTGAGCAGTTTGAATTCTAAAGAAGACTTAATGCTTCATAAGAGAATGGAATATGTGGCTCAGTGTTATTCCTTGGGAAAAAACAGTGATACGGGAGATGTACTGGCAAACATTACTTAAAAGCTATTTGCTGACAGATTGTCTAATTTAGTCTATGCTTAGTCCATTAAACAAATAGTGGAAAGAAGTCTAGGATAATGAATGTCAAAAAAGCTAAGTTCTGAGGCTGRGCTTGTTTGTGTGTGTTATTCTCAAAGCATCTCCAGGACTAGTCTGCTCCTCCAGGTTCCAAACCAGATTGGAGCAGAGCAACTTAGTCATGAACAGCATAGCATCTGTTTGAGAGATGAACATGCTGCACGGAGCTTATCAGCTGGGGATTCTGACAAGGGGAAGTTCACTCTAGAATCAAGCAGTTTTAGTATTATGGTATCTTCAGTTTTAAAAATCATTTAAATGATTGCAGTGATACAATGCCACCCTTTATTCCTTTTACTTTTGTGGAATTAGTGTCTGTGCTTTCCATATACATGCACTTCTTATATACTTAACAAAAACCCTCTTTTTTCCGGATTTCAGAAGATTTTTTTTTTTTTATTTACTTGAATATGTGCATAGTGTATATGTGCATGCAAAACGTCTTATTTTCCTGTTGGAATCCCATTGCTGGCATACCTCACTGGAGCTGCAAATGCTGCAGTATCTGGGTCTTTCATTTTGGAATGGTCTTGAATTAGGCTATGACCTCCAACTTGTGTGAGGAATAATTTTGATATTTTCCATCTCTTGTGACACAGTCTTTTTGTTAGTTGTATGTTTGCTCATATATGTCTATAGCTGTTACTTTAACTCATGACCACGAAGAGAAGTGTCTGAAGTTTTACACAAGTTAATGTTAGTTGGATATAAAGATAAACAATTTATCAGGCATTGTTTAAGGAAGAGCCAATGTCCTTATGGAGAACAAGTGACATTGAAATGATGAYACATCACTTAGATGCGAGACAGCTGCTTTTTGTCTCAGTCCAAAATTTGTTCAGGGTGGATAGCCTCATTCTTYTATTCAAGTTGGAATAAGGATGCTGGCTCGTGATGAACTTGTGGGGTTTTGTTTTTGCCTTGCCTTGTTCTTGTCTTGTYTGCTTTAATGGGTGACTCCTTGAAGCCAGAGGTCTGCACATGTGCTCAAGCCAGGATGTAGCTCCTTTGAGGGACTCCTACTAAGTTTATGACATTTTCCGTATGTTTATGAATGCTTATAAGCTAGAGAGAGACATTGCAGAGAAAGAATAGAGGAGAGAAAATTAGCTTAGGGGACAGGGWTTCTTTTTGTCCTAGGATAATCTAAGTAGCAAAGTCTTTCTRTGAGGAAAGTTTATGTCAGTGATGTGACTCATTTGATTTATGATTACAGTTTGCATGAGCTAAGAATGCTGTGAACTTGGCCGTTCTTTATATGATGCATCTTGTAAACGCCTGTTATTGCTRTTAGCTAAGTGTATTTCTTCATGCATCCCACAGGCATTCCAAGCTGTTTAACTTTGATTATTAGCCTAACCTACTGATGATAATCTGACTGCTGCCTGCCTCCTGATGAAAGTCTGCAACTGAAAGTTATCACCAACATCTGTTGCCCTAGTTGTCCTGTAGACAAAGGACTTTTCMTAACTTACAAGTAACAGGCAAGCTATTTTTTTTCCTGTGACTTCAAAAATGTTGATTTTTCTTCTTTTTTTTTTTCCATTAAAAAGAAATATTAAGCTGTTGTCATTCATGGGCAGCGTAGGTGGCCAGATTTCTCTGTGTATAAATTTTTGACCAAGGGTATGTTTMTTCTAATTACGTTTCCCTGGWGAAGTTTTGTAGCTAAAACCTTTTYTTCACTCCTGCTAGAAKTAGATAATGAAGCTTATTACTGCTTCCTGTTGTTAGGTTGTATTGCACCCTWCCCTAAGAAACAGGTAGGTCTTATGCGTATTGTGATTGTGCTTTGAGGTTCTATCAAAGCATCTTCAGGTAACTATTAATTGAATTGTCATTTGGCATGATCATTCCTACCAAGTTTGATTTTTTCATCTGAGGGTCCTATGGGACTTGTGACCTGTCAAGGTGCTGAAAGTTTGGCCTCCACTAGATTATGTGACAGTTCTCTTGTCTATAGTACCTGTGACTAAAATGCAGTAACACGTAGTTAAGTGAGATCCTTGTCAGTGTAAAAGTATCTGGATATATTCACTGAGTGTTTAGGTCTGTTGGTTTCAAAACATGTCCTCTTCCTACTCACTTTCCTAGGTTTTCCCTTGACGTATCTGTTTGATTACTCTATATCAAAAGAATATTCTGTTCCTCTTTCCTTTTCTGTGACAAATATGGTTGAAAGCATGAAAATATCAATGCCCCTTAGCTGCCTTAGTGCATTTTTTGGAAATGCACTTTTATGGAAAACAACCATGTGTGTTGATTGAAGATCATCTTTCTGAAATGTTACATGATGAAAGTCATATTAAACCTTTGTATATATGGTGCTTGAGTTGGAGCAAACAAAAACATACCTCTCTCGTTCAGTGAAACTGGTCCTTTTTGGTATGGCTGAAACTTCTGAACAGGTCAGCTCTATTTCCAAATGAGATTTTAAATAACTTCTACAAGCCTATCTTGCCTTRATAGATCCTGTACAAAGACAGTACACACAATGACTTAATCACTAATTTTATGATGTTTCTCTCTTGTATATAGTTGACTAGAAAATTTGAAAATGCTTTCAATTTCTCTTTAAGTTTTATGCTGTGATATTAGACCTCTCTATCAGACGTGCTAATTGGTTACTTTTTTAAACAAGCTTATGAGAGACTAGAATAAACGTTGGAAAGGTTTGTAATGTGATAGTTTTGCAGGATTTGAGTTCTTCATTCATTTTTATGAGAGCACATTGTAACATGATGGTATAGAATGCTGAGTGAAACTGTTTCAGTGACCGAATTGGAGGGTGAAAGTCTCACATAGTCTTTGCTGTTTCCTCATATTGAAACAGCTTCTGCCTAAAAGAAATATCACCTGAAGTAATAGTTGTAGAAGTTCGTGCTGAAAACTCATACTRTGAGGTAGCTCGTTTCTACTGTGAGTGTGAACTGCCCACTTCTGGCTAGATTCAATCAAAGCTGGTTTCTTTTTAGTACTTCAGATGCCACTAAATATAGAAAACTTAAAATCTACTTTAAAGGATTGGGTGAACAGCAGCTTCTAGATCTTAGTCAGCCTGAGATTCTCRGGATGACTTTTTTGTTGTTTTGTTTTCCTTGTCTTGCTTTCAATACGAATTGCACATTAAAGTTGTGCCCATTATCTGAAATGAAGCAGAATATTCTTGTGTCTTTTTGTTTACCTACTCTTGGAATTTTGCCCTTAAAAAAAAAAAAAAAAAAAAAAACAAAACTACATGAACATCTATTTCATGTTCAAGAAAAAAAACTTTTGCATGGATTTGCTAAACTACAAATATAAACTTTCCTATCTGCTTACTGCACCATAAAAAAAAATACAAAATAAAACTAATAAAAAAATGACCCAAGAAATACCACAAAACCCTCTAAGAACTCTGCTTTTGAAATCTCTTTATATGRATCTACTTCAGGTTGGGAAATGCTAAAATTCACTCTATTGCCAGGATTMTCAAAATCCACAGAGAGATCAGGAAAGAGTCTCAAAAAATATTGGAGGGTTGGCTGAAAACTTGTCCAAGAAGGGTTTTTTGAAGAGCTCAGACTGTTTGTATGAGAGTCAAAGACAAATTAAATTTGGAAATTGGGCACAAACTCTATAAACAGATGTAAAACCATATTAGTTAATGTTCTTCTCTCAAGTTTTAATTAAGAATTGTTACTCCTTCTGTATTCTGGTATGATTTTGTCAGCAAAATCAGTGTTTATGTTTCTGATCTTACAGAACAGCAAGAGGATGTGAAGCACTGTGTATGAAGAAGGGGAAAAAGACACTGATTTCTCAATCTTTACCACTCAAACTCCAATTTAGATTAGATAGAATATTTGATCAAATTATTAAAGCTTCCTTATTCCAATCAGTTTCTTAGCACAGTGATTATATTTTTTGCAAATTCTTGTTAAAATGAACAATTTCCTGCCCTACCCCTCACTCTTCATGAGTGCAATTTCCTAGTTACTATCAGTCTTACAAGAACATGGAACAATATATTTTTACTCTGYTAATGTCTATCTATATTATACTTTTCTATTACTAGACTAAAGCGAGCAGAACTACAGTGCTAAAATGCTCGTGTATTGTTTTTCTTTTTTCCGATGACTCTAACAGCTGTTTTACTATAGATGAAATCAACTACTGTGAAATTGTTAGTCTCTATTTAAAAGCCTGTAATCAAATTAAACTGATATGGTTATACTTTAAAATAATTATATGCATGTTTCTAATAATAATTTCTATCTTGGATACTGGTTATATTTATTTGTAAATCAGTTCTAGAGATAATCTTTTCTTTGGCTTTATATTGTAGCTTCTCTTGATAGAAAAATATGAACCATGCTTTTAGGTAACTAGGATGGTAATCTAGAATTTTCTCAAATGCTCTTCCAAATTTTTTCACTACTTTGGCACTCTTACTTTAAAAAAGAGTCTGAATTTCTGCTTTACTGATTATCCAATGTCAAATGTAAAAAAAAAAAAAGACACTGTGTTATCCAATTGTTTGCTACAGTTTGACCCAATACTTCTGAATCTAGGCCTCAGTGATTTGAGATTTCTAGGGAAGTTTATTGATTTCAGTTTACAGCTCTATTTGTTAATCTTTGTTTGAACCTCTTGAGTAAGGTTTGGTAACATTATAGCACTTATCATGATTCCTTTGAGGAAAAAGTTACCATAGCCRCCTTCTCACCTATCTTACCAAAATTCTCACCAAAATGTATTATAGGAGCAGGAAGCAGTTGCAAACTGGAAGATAATTCAGATTTACTGGATTCCACTGGACTTGCCACTTAGTGTCAGCTGAGGTGATGTTCTGTGAAAGTTGCATTTTCCCCCTGCAAGCTGACAAGYTTAATTTGCTAATTTATTCAAGCTGACTGCTGAACGTGCAGTGCRTGAGCAGTTGTTATAACGTGTGTTATCAACAGGGATTCCATGAGCAATGGGCCTATAATAAAAAGACTGAATTTTTGTAACAAGAGTTGAAGTGCAGTGGGTTAAGTTCTATGCTGATGCAAATAGCCACATTACAGTTCACTTGATCTCTTTCTGAGTAAATGCTATTTATATTTAAACCTCTGKTTCTGTGTATGGAAACTAGTAAAATAAGCCTCCAGTGTGCTCTTAAATTTTCCTTTGAGGGCTGTAGTGGCTGATATTGGGCAGAGGCTTGTAACAGGTTTAGTTCCCATTCAGCTTCTATTAAAGTTCTTGTACCTTGATTCATTGCCTGGCGTAGTGGCTTGTGTATTGTACTGGTTGCATAGCTTGTGTGCTGTGTAATGTTACAAAAGAATGGCAGTATTGATTAAACTACTTAAAACACATCTAAGAACACTCTCTTGCATACTGAGATATTGGCATGCATATGGTTATGTCTAGAGCAAAGAAAACAGTGAGCCCTTTAAATGGAGGAAAGAAAAACATAAACAGGTACTTTTAAAAGAAAAAAAGAAGTCTTGAAAAAATATTATTGCAATGAAAAAATATTATTGCATTAATTTGCCAATTAATGGCAAAAAGTATTCTACAGAAAAAATGCATTTCTTATACCTGAAAAGAAAGATTAGTTGGGAATCCAGTGAATCTTAATTTCTCATCTTGGGGAGACTCTGTGGTTTTCTGTGTTTCCTGTGTTTCATGTGTCCCATGTTTTAAAGCAATAGGGGTGGGGTGTTATTTTTGTTTGTTTTATTTTTTTTGTCTCTGCCTACCATTTGCACCCTTTTTTTGACCTCTACTCAGATTGTTGTTCTGGCTCAAAGGTAGAACCAGCCTTGAGCAATTGTTCTCATTGGATATGGCACACTTGAAATCTGTTACCTCGTTTATAATTTGGTACTTCAGAATATTGTGCTCAGATGCTGTGTGCAACACAGTTGTTTAAGTACTTTTATTATTCATATTTTTTTTTCTTCTTGTACTCATACTCTGTGTTCTCTGAAGATCCGAAGATGATCAACRCCAGAGTTCTCTGGTGCTTTTACATGGGAATGTAATTGGTTTGCMCGGTATTCATCAGACTTTAAGACARCAAGTGAATGTAATTTGTGTTCCCACCCCAATATCTCCCCATTTGTCAGCAGAGCATTTATGCAGTGGTGCACTGAGCAGATTGAGAACTGTTGCGGCTGTCATTGGCTTTCTGAGCTTTGGCCAGTCGTGTTTCAAAATGGAAGGAGTTCCCTCCTTCCAGAAGAGAGGAGGGAAACTCCTTCCAAGGAGTTCCCTCCTTGTCTTTGATTGGAGCTGTATGAGTTTGGGAAGGAAGGAGAAAGCGATAAAGCTGCTGCTTTCAGTGGCAGTGCTGCTTCTCCTAATTTAAAGTGTTAAAGCATCAGTCTCATTTAGAAGACTGAATACCTTATTATGAAAATATGTAAAATCTGCACTCTATAATTAAAAAAGAAAATCATTCTCACTGTAAAATGCCTGAAATACAACTCATGCTCAAAATTAATAGTACAGAGTGTATTATGAAAAGAAATTTTTTTTTAGTAAAGGCACATTCTTGCCCTTTTTCAAGCTACAGAATATTTTTAAAGATGCCATGCACCTTATTCTTTAAATAGCTAAAATAAGCTACATTAGCAACCTTTTAAATAAAATATCATTGTAGTTTGGTAGAAATTATTCTAGGAGTCTTACAATGTTTACTTGCCAACTTAGTTYCCATACCCTGAGACATGGAAGTCTAGCCTCTTGCTCAGAGTAAGGGAGTTTGCGCCTTGTCCACAAAAATGCAAGGATAAAAAGTTTTGCTATTTTTTTAGTGTATATAATAGAAACCAGTTCTGTCTTCCTTTCATTTGACAAATGGAGGTGCAAACCTGTCAAATGTGATAAATGTGTGTGTTTGTTTGTTTGTTTGTTTTGAGGTAGTATATTTTTGCTTAGCTCATGTGGTTGGGTGTGCTGCTGACAGTTGTCCAGTTATTGTGATGGCACTTCCATCTTTCCTTGTATTTAAAATGAATCAACAAAAACCTTTAAAATCTCGTTGAAAGCCACTGTTGAGTTGTAAAACTGATTGGGAGAAGGGGGAAAAAAAAAAAAAAAGAGGAAATAATTGGGAGAAGTGTTAGAAATTCTCCAGAACATGGGTAACAGTTTTCATATCTTCTTTTCCTTTTTGGCTTTGGTGTGTCTCCCTCCTCCCCCATTTTGATTACATCTGTTGTAATTTGAAGCATGTTTTCTTTGTCACCACTACTTAATTACTGCTATTACTACTGCCTCCTCCTGTTCTGCATCCTAAAAGACTGAAGTGACTGTGTTGTTCTCCCTCTTCATTTGGCCTTCAGGAGGTACGTGGGCAGCATATGCATCTGCTGCTCTGCTCAGCCTGGCGGCTTCCTCTRCTGGAAGCAGCCTTCTGCTAGACTAAGTGCAAAGCCTTCAGTGAATAAAGTCTCTTATTCAGCAGATGTGTCCAAATTCAGCCTTTTTTCAGTGGTAGGTAGAAATGGTCATGCTGCTTTTAGTCAAGCTGGATTTTAGTTATGTCTGGGAAGTGGTTTGGTTGTTCTTTGTGCTCTGCAAGYGTCAAAATCTGTATAAAAATCCAGAAAAAATCCTTTTTTTTTTTCTTTCCACTTTCTTTCTTTTTGTGTTTAGGGGTAAATTTTCACCATATGTTTTGAAATCTTATTTCTTACATGCACTACATCTAAGGTTCACCTCAWGCATTTCTTCTTATACCCCAAAATGATCTTTTGAAGTGTTTTCCCACGTTTACGTAATCTTTCTTTAATAAATAACCTAGAAGATATTCTTATTTAATGAACTCACTGACTTCTCTAACACAGCAAAAGAGCTTGCCCACATCCCTGGTAGACAAATCTGGATAGAATAATTAATTTTTCTGTAGAGTTAAGTAGAGGTTAATGAACTCTGTGAATGGGGTTTGTGTAGCTTTTCTGGCTCTCTATTGTGATCAGCTGATAATACATGAGGTGAACTCAAACCTTTCTCTTGGACAGCTCACCAGCCACTTCTCAGAACATTTCATTTCAAGCAAGACTTCCAAACCTTCCAAAGGCCAATTGATTTTTGTATCTACTTGTTACCACAGCAGCCTTCTGCCTTTTTTCTGATATGGCTTTTACAACTGACCTCAAGCCACTGTCTGCAATGACTGTGGCAATTTTCATTCAAGGTCTCTCTCTACTTATGTGGCCTGAGCTTTGCATGTGTGTCAAAGAGGAATGAGCAGAGTGTGTGCAGGAGTTACTGTGTTCCTGCAGATTTTTTTTAGTAGGTTTTTGATATCACAACTGACTTACAGATTTCTGCTATTGCAGTAACATGTTGGGCTTGATTATTCTATATGTTTGTATAAACTTCTCTACTGAGATTGCCCTTTCACGAGAAATAGTCAGTCAGGATAAGCAGAAGGTAAAGTGTCAGATCCTTCCTTCATGTTGTCTCAGCAGCCTGTTATAAGAAAGTTGAGCAGAGCACCATGTATAAATCTGAGTACACAAATTTAAAAAACCAATATTTCTGTAAATCTGCTAACCTGTTTTAATTAAGTTTCCCTTTGTCAGATGTGGGTTCCTTTATTTTTTTTAATTATACTTTGGAGTGATTCACTTTTCATTACATGCAGATTTTAGATGCCTAATAATACTTATGGCCCTAAAACCATAGTATTTCTTTTTTAACAGAACAAAAATCCTTCCAATGCTAAAGAATGATAGAGAAGACCCTCTGATTTTTCAATTTATTTGTTTTGCTAAGTTATTATTAAGAAGTCATTACCTGGGCAAGTGGAGCTCTCTTTCAGCTAAAGCAGGCTAAGGAAGGAGAGCAGGAACAATTTGCTGGGAGAGCAGTAGGAGGTTAAAAGAAACTTTACTGATGGGAAATGYAGTTTACTTGCTTGACTGCTTTGAAGATCAGAATTCTGTAAAATTAATGAAAGCATTAAAAGTTATGTGTAACTTTGGAATTAAATAGATGTTTTGAGAATGTACAGATGGATTTCTAAAACATTTCTTAGATTTAACAGGACTTAAGTCATGTGTCAGATCCAGACTACAGGAGGCCCAGTGTTGTAACAGCAGTCTAACCTGGAGCTTGGAAGATACTGAGTGGTCTGTAGCAGAAATACACATGAAATATGAAGGAAAACATTGAGTAAATATGTTATTTCATAGGCCTTTTAGTATGAACAGCTCTTCTCTTAAGGAGCAGACCTAATGAACTCAGTGATTGACTATGTGGTTGTTTGTCTATAAGGGATTCTGCTCTTTTCTACCTCCACATGGCTCATACTTTCTGTGGCAGAATGTGGGTCTAAGCCAGCAGTCTGAGTGATAGGTATGGAAGAGGCTGTGTTGGATCCTGGTGGTTGGAGCTTAGAAAATGAATGGATTTTTCCATATGCTACCAAAATTACCAATTTGTTGCTACTAATTTAAAAAAATAAAAAAGCCTTAAACAGTTATCTGCAGGATGTTTGTCAAATCCTGACTGCTAAAAAGATATATCCCTGTAGCCCAGTGTGGAGTTAAAAGCAAAACAAAAAAGACTTATTATATCAACCCATTTCCTAAAGATCTATTTGCCAACGTACTTCCCCAGTCAAGAGAAAAGAACTAGTATTTTCATAATATTAGCAAATCTGTCTCTGTCTCTTTCTTTCTTTCTCATCACTTAGTCATACTAAGTGATGAAGAAATCCATCCAGCTGCTCTAGTGTCAGCATAGTGGTTCATTTTTATCCCTTCTGCTACTACTGTGGTACTCTTTCAAGACCACTTAAATTCTCTCTTGAACCATAAATGATCCTCCTCTTGGTAGCTTTGTGTGTGCCTGTAGGAAACTGCTGCAAAGGTTGTACTGATTTTTCAAAAGGCACATCTGAAAGCTGGGTATTTGTGTGTGTATGTGCAGAGATGGGTATTTTTGTCTTCAGAATTGTGGGTTTATTTCAGAGCCTTTACCTACCTAATGTTAACTTGGTTCTAGGAAGGCTCTTACACTCCTGTGTCCTGTTTGGTGCAGTGTAAATCCCCAGCAGACTGGGAGAATGTGCGCTAAGCCTGCTCTGGAGATCCAGAAGAAAATCAGCAAGTAGAAGTAATTCCACTGGAATTTGCATCTTTGGCATCAGATTTCTTAGCTCCTCTTTTAAGTAAACATTAAGGTAGAGCATGCAGCAGCTAAATCCCCCCCCAGTTGATAAACTATAAGATTTTTTTCTGCTAAGAGGGACCTGTTTTTCATCCTCTTTCCATTTGTAATAACTGCTTTCTGTTGCAGTATCAATAAGCTTTGCTAAAGTTTGTTTTAATGTGCTCTTACAGAGAATACTAAATACTGAAGTGGATTCACTTTTGTTCATTTTTTGAACGTTTCATTTGATGAAAATGCCTTAGTTTATTTTCTAAGAATGACTTTTGTTCCCAAAGCTGGGGGTAGAACAGCTCAAACTGCCCACTGGAGAATGTGCCAAAGAGCAGGCATGATAGTATTCCCATTCTGGTGAAAATCAAAGGACAGGGAAGTAATTTGGGATTAGATAATCCCTCTACAATGCAAGGAAAAGCAAAATTACCTCACCAGCTTCTTCTCAAGCAGTATAAATTGATTCAAAAAGATGAAGAAGGACAGAATTATTTAAACAGAGTAAATGCAGAAACCATTGGGGGCAAGAGAGCAAAAGAACCTTCTGTTATTTAACCTGAAAAATATAAGCTTAAATCCATGGCAAGGCAAATATAATCTCATTTTATGGTTATATAAGCAGGTCATCAGGGTTGAGGGGAAAAAACATGTCTTCATTTCCTAGGTGCTTATTTATTTATTTTAAGCAGACTAAACAASGTTTTTCATCTTCCCCTTCCCACACTAGAAAGAACACTTTCCTCTAGGGATAAAGGTAGGCTGAGACTAAATATATCACTTGTCTGCTTTATTCTCCATCATGTTGCTTCGGTGGTAATCATTTGTTTTAGCTTTCTTTTGAGAAATTCTATGTGATACACAGTTATGTGCATAATTATATAAAAACATTAAATTCATTCTTTATTGGTCTTTGATTTATATTTACGAAGTGCTATAAAAATTAAGGGGATTTTGTAAACTTCTGTCTGTGCACTTACAGAAAATCTTTTCTTATTTCTTCCTTTGTGGGAGGAGGACAGAAAGCTGCCCTGGATGACTCTGAAAGTAGGGATTATCTTGATTTTTATATAGAAATATGTAGGAAGATGAAGTTTCTTTTCTTTTAAAAGGATCAACTTTCCAGTGAAGGAGAATAAGGTGATGCTGTTTTTCTAAGGACACAGTCTTCACATGTGGCTTTTTYGTATGTTTTTATGGCTTTGAACTTTCTTATTTTATATCCCCATGTGTTCAGATGCTAAAGCATCTAAAGAGGGCCAGGCTGAGGAGGGAGGAGGTGAACTGTGTGCCCCAAAAGAGGAGATCTGAGAGATAATGGCTAGAGAAACAGAGAGATCTTAAGGAGGAAGAGGACAGCTTCTCCTTTKTACCTCTCAGTTCTAAGGGCTGCAGTACAGTGCACCTAAATGTCAAAAAATGCAGACATTGGAAACTTGCAGATATTTCTGAAAGTCTCTTTTGTGCTGTGTTTTGGATCATTGGGTAAAGGAATGAAAAGTCAATCATGTTCAAACTAGCTGTTTCTTGCGTTGCTTGCATTGTCCCTCAGAATTGACATAATCTGTTGCCGGTAATGGAAGCTGTGCCCAAAAAATCCAGGTTGCAATGATAATTTATCTTTGTGTTCAGCAGTTAAATCRTCTTAATCCACATTCTACTACATTGGAATTCTTTATTCCAATAAAAATTGTCTGTTGGTACTAAAAAGTGCATGTAGGCAGATAAACAGGTAGCCACTATAATACGTATTGAGTAAACATCTGATTAGGTTTCATGCAGAGTCCTTCATAACTACTTGGTAGTAAGGGCCAGAAGGAGACCACGGAGTTATAGTGGAAAAGATTCCTGCCCTCTTGGCAGAGGGGGCAGGATAAAGGCTGTCTGAACTATTCTAATTAAAATAACCAGAGTAATTGTAATAGTACTATTACAGAGTAATAGTAAATAGCTAGTTGTCTGTCTTGTTTTGACTGAAATGTCTAGGGAATGCTTATTCAGGCTAATTCCGTGRGCAGATGCAAGAAGGCTCTGGCTTGTGGTTGGAGAGAATATAGCAGCAACTCCTGCTGGCCTAGATGAATCCCGAATAGGTTGAGGTGAGGAAGGTGTGACATSTTATACCTGGAAATTTAGGCCATGCATCAGTCATGTGTTCAGCGCGATTTCTGAAACCACATATCCAGAGGGAACTGAAGGAGTTACAAGCTTTGATGACTGTTTTAATGTCAACTGGATTTTAGATTATTGGGGAGTGGCAGGAAAGGGAGAAGAATGGATGAGAGCAGAGTGACTGCAATTTAGGAAGTCCAGGTCACTCCAGAGGCAGTATGTAAGGCTTTTTAAGATCTTATTTCAGATCACTCTGTGAAGGAGAGAAAGGGGCCRTGTTAAACAGTTCTTCCTTATGAAAAGACATATCTTCTTCTTATTTGTGCCAGCTCTGATATGAACTTTGCCCATCTATTAGTCAACTTGGATCACCAGGCAAGAAGGTGACTAATGTAAGAAAGGTTTYTGCGGTTCTAAAGATCTGCATTCCGGTCGTGAAGGGGTCTCCTGATTTGGCACGTCCAACAGAAAGGCTGGAGTGAAAGTGAAGAGCTTGCAAGGGACAAGTATCTATTTCTTTAGATGTGCAGCTATTCTTAAAAAGATTGCACTGAAGTTCCTTGGAGATCTGCTGTGCAAGACAGACTCTGTTACAAGTGTGACAAGTTCCAGCACCATGGCTAATTGAAACTTCTTTTCRTTTGCATCTCCTCTGGGCTGCTTGCGCTTTGGCATACAGTCAGAAACTGAGCCAGTCCTTTACRGAAATTAAGCCTTGCGCTCAGACATTGAAACTCCAAAGACTCTGTCCAGTGTCTAGTGTGGAAATTAATCAAAATGAAGAAAAATTAATGACCTGCTGTGGTCCATCCATCAGGATATCACTCAGCAGGTGTGAAATTAACTTGCTTTGTTTGTGGGTTAAGTTTAATGGCATGACGTAAAACTCCAGAAACTGTTTCTGTTATTACTAGGGAGCAAGTGTGTTTTGTTTTGGTTTTTTTTCTTTTTTTTTTTTTTTTTCTTCCAGCTTAATAAACTGGTTACGCCATCCAGTGTGTGTTGTCCTGTGGTCATTTAACAGCATGAGTCTGGATTATCTTCCCTAAGAAGATCAAGTATTACTGTATCAGTAAAAATTGTTAAAGGCCAGCCATAGAAATGAAGTTTYAATTTCTATAATTACTGTGTGGCAGATGGTGCATGTATACTTCTTTCCAGCGTAAGCACTCCAGCTCAAATATAAGCAGTTGTGATCTTTATTTACAGTTCATCAGATTCTAACATAGGTGGTTCCAAATTCTGCTGTTATGGAACGTTATGATGAGCTTAAATATGTGAAGAACCCCCTATTATTGTTTTGGTTACCAAAAAAACTAACTGTGTTTTGGATCTTAATTTTGAGTATAGCAACAAACATGTATCTTAACTACTTGTTAGCTTTATTTTAGAACAAATATATTAGGTTACATACTTAACTGTGATTTACCAAATGCTTTATGTGGCAGAAAACACTCCCCTTATYTAGGAAGTGACTATCCAGTGCAGTTTCCTTACAGAAGTTCCCATCCAGCAGAATATTCCTCTGCTGCTGAGGTTCCATTTTAAAATGATTGTTCTGGAAGAAAAGTACTGCAAAGATGCAAAATATGTTACAAATTATTCCCTATTTGAGATGGAGATTGAGGAAGATGAAGGGAATATATTTCCAAATTTGAATCTAAAGATATTGATATTCTGCCAGCTCTTACCTTGCTCTATGTCTTCCTTTTCTTCCTAAATCATATATCACTGTTGTGAAAGCTCTCTTTGATTTCTTACTTCTTAGGGGATTTTTTGCTGACTATGCTTTAGAGTATATTCCTATAAGAAGAACAGAAATGACTCCAAATATTTTAGAACTCATTTGTTTGTCCTTGGCAGAAAATAGATACTTTTCTCTTGCCCCTCTCAATTTTGTATCTGTAGTATCAAGAGTCAAGGAAAGCTTCATATATGTGATTAGAAGTTAGGATTTACAYAATGTTTTCCTTTGAAGCAGGGCTGATACACAGCCATTAACACGTCTTTACTGTGTTCAGTGTCCACAGTGTGCTGGCATGTACTTATTAAAGGACTTCATAGTTGGCTTGRTTGACATTTTTTGGAGAACATTTGTACTTTATACAAAGACTAGGTTTTTTTTCATGTTTTACCATGCGGAGTTATGAGGATCTAAGTAGTGCTTCACAGTTATGGTAACCAAATTCTGTTGCTTCTCTATCAAAAAATCTGACACTCAGTTTGGAAACAAGGAAACAATCATAACTTAATCTTATCATCTTAATCATAACTATCTTATCATAGTAAGATAGAACTACTAAAGAAATACTAGGCTGGTTTTAGGGTTATCCTCCTCAACTGTTGTCAATGGCAATGCTTTTTCCTAAGATAACCGTAGGATAACAGGAGAGGAATACAGTTTTCTGGACTGGTCTGGATCTTAAATGAAGAGGCCCATGGGAAGTTGTTCTGGAGAGTATTTATTTGGTTTGAGTTGACAAGACAAAGAATTTTAGAGGTTTCTGCTTTTTTCTGAAGAGAAGCATCAGTCTTCAAAACYATTTCAAAATGGGGAGTTAAGGAAGTCATAGAAACCTAGTGCTTAGCAACATTATTAGAGTTAGYAGTTCGGGTCAAGCTTTTAACAGTGAATAAAGGTTAGATGGTTCCTAGAGGCGGTTACAGTTCAGCTGGAGCTCTGGGCTGCTTGCTTTTCCTGCTTTAGAAAGTGAATATTTGGAAATGCAGCTCTGAAAAAAACTTGATCTTAAGGCTTAGCCTGTAGCATAAAATTGTTGCAACCGGGTTTATATGGAAATCAGCTGTGGAATAACAAGCTCAATTGCCTGCCTGCACTTAGGGCAGATTACTGGATTTATTTAATCTTACTCCTGCTTTTCTCTTGTTGGTGGCTTTTATAGTTGCCTGAGCTTTTATGATTAATTTGCTGCCAGGAGGAAGTGGGAGAGGAGAGATCAGTTTAACTCTTTCTATGGAACTTCTCCCTTTAGTTTATTAGGACAGGAGGAAGGTAAAGCGGGATTTGTCTCTACAGCTACAGCAGCAGGAAATTTGATTGTTTTAATGGTCCTAGGGAAACTTTCCATCCATCCCTCTTGCTAGGATGAAGTTCTTGTAGCTGTTTTCCTTGACAGGCTATGCAAGTTAGGTCTGTCACAGCAATTTGTTGTGACTTGCCTCTGTGCTGAGATTAACTGAGTTTGTACTTTATCCCTGCTGCATGGAGCCATTATGTTGTTATCTGCAAGGAGCATAAAAGCAGAATAAAACCAAACAAAAAGCCTGACCAGGCACCAATTAAGGTGACTTGTACAATAAATGTTGGCCCAAACAGGCGAAGAGGGACCTTGTTGGTGGCACTCTGGGTTTGCAGAGCATTTGTTAATGTTCCAGTTTATGCTTAAAACTCCCGTTTATGGTTAAATCATGGGTTGGGTTTTTGTCAGGTGTGAAGTTTTTTTCTTCGGTCCGTCTGTCCGTCTTATGCTCTGTAATAATTTTGATACCCAAAAGTTAGAGCATTGTTTAATTACTTAGCAGTCAAAGCACTTGTTTGGCCCTCTAGTTCCTTATGTGTTAAGCAAGTTTATGCCATTGATTCATGTAGTTCATTACAGCTCATAAATGTCATTGTAAAATTACTCCGTATTAAATGAGTGTGTTTGTGTGTGTTGCTGTCAGTGGTTATACAGCGGTTTGGTTTTGGTGACAAGTTTGCAGATAAAGTGGATGTTACGGTAGAAGATTTTGCAGGATGTGGACAGGGTGCAATTGCATGTTGAAGAAAGAGATGGTCTGTGCCTAAAAGCTGTAGGTGACACTTTTTTTCCTGGACCTTGCCTGGCCCTGTCAGCAGTGTCACTCTATACAAAGTTTAAAAGCAATAAATATAATGGTAAAAATGGCAATTAACTCCATGCCACTTGTARGAACGCAGCGCCCCTGAGAAGCCTTCATTCAATTTTGTGTGTACTTTCAGTCTATCRCAGAGTCAGCCAAGCAGCCTTGGAGCACAATAGCATAAGATAAAGTGGCTACTTCTTATAGTGCTGCTGACAGCTTTCAGAAAAGAATTATTTTAACTTCCTCAAATATTTTACTTGGAGGTGAGATACTGTAGTCTGCATCTTGGAAGACTATTGCCATTGTGAAAAATAAACCATGTTATAGTAGAGGAAGTGATTGTATCAGTAGTGTAATGAAAGGTCTCAATGCTTTATAGTAGCAGATTGGTAATAAAGGGACAATGTATCAGTTGATAAGTGACACTTGAAGATTTTGTACACTGTGTGTGTGTGTTGCTGGTAAATTCCAGTTAAGCTGCATAGGTGAAGTCTTTTGGCCTTAAGCTTCCTGCCGATTTATCTTAAGGAATGTAGGATCCAGATCTCTCTAAGAATACGGTGGCATAAGCTCTAGTCCTGACAGACTAGAAAGACAGAAAATATCAATGATTTTCTGTATATGACTTTGCATCAGTGGATTCCAAAGATTTAGGGATATTATGTGCTATTTATTTTGTGTAGGGAAGCAATATCCGACTCCTTTGAGCTATGCAGCAAGCCATTTGCAGGATCAAAATAAAGACTATGTCTCTCAGTAAAATGTAGAGTGCAGCTGCAAGATGACAGATGTACAGAATGAAGGGAACAGCTTCTCTTTTTTTTTTACTGGAGTTGATGGTTTAGAGTGTGAGTCTGCTAGAAATTAAGAGTATGGCATGGAAACTGATTAAGAAAGAGATTGTATTGACACATTGCAGTGTTCAAAGCACTGCTGCTTAAGCCTGGATCATTTTATGGAAACCCTGAAGCAGTCTCGTAGATCTGTCTTACTTATTTGCAGGGATATATTGAGATGTATATCTTAAAGCACTGAAGGTAAACTTTTTCAAATGTCTCAAGACTGTAACAATAAATTGGAATGTCACTTTTGGGTAATCTCTTTCAAGCAAAGACCTCTTTTGTTTTTAATAATTTACATGGAAACTGTATGAAAGATTTAAAATGTGACAGCTCTGAAATAAGAAGATTGATGTAACTCCAGTTTTATCCGATTTGGATTCTGACCTAATTTCTCTTAGCTGGCAGTTAGCATAGGACTTTTTAGAGTGCTGTGCTTAAATTTTTGCAGATGAGTGGCTGATATTTTTTTTTTACCCATTAATCCTTTTAGGAACAGGACTTTCATCTGAAAACTGACAAGATCTTCATGTGACGTTTGTTTTAGGACTGTTTGCATATGAGATTTCTCACATGAGCCCTGTCTGATCCTGCATTTTGTGGTGGTGGCAGCTCTTTTTGACCACATCTTTCTCCTTTCTACCTGTCTCAAGGTGTCAAACAGCAATTAAAGCATAAAGCACTTAATACTGTGTTTTCCCCCCTCTATGTCCCCCTTATAAGCAATAGTTATAAGACACTGTAAGACACTATTTTGTCAAATTAAATTGTGGAAAGCTTTTCTTGCATGTTTGGATTGCTAATATGGATAGGATCATTTGTAATTTTTGAATGGGCAGATACTGGACTGAGCTTGATTTAGTTATTTAGTTAACTTCTCTCTGCCCGTGGTTTTATTGCCTTCTGAAGAGCCTTTGCAGTACATGCTTCATACTGAAAGCTCTTTATTCCCACTACAGAGAGGAATCCAAGATGGTTTGGAGAGGTCTTCATTTTTGTGCTAAGGGAGCTGAAGTGAAAGTAAAGAGAGGTAGGAAGACAACCCATTTATACGGGAAACATCTTCCCTTGTGTAAAACTACTGCTCTGTGGGCACTGCACTTACTGCTCTGTGGGCACTGGTGAAGGAGCTACTAACTCTCAAGGTCTCCTCCACCAGTCGGGACAACTTGTGCAACACTTCACTTGACTCTTTTTCTTCCCTGGGCACCAACTCTTGAGACCTATTTATGGTTCTTTTGGGAAAGAAGCTGATTTAGCTACAACTTGTTAGGCAGCTGTCGAGGTATGTAGAGCATTCTGTAGTTCTCACTGAGGTTCTTTCCTGGGCACCCTGCTACTTTATCTCAACTCTTTTCTGTGTGTGTGTGTGTGTGTGTGTCTGTCTTCCCACCCCACCAAGTTTGCCCAAATTTATTTGTCTCTCTTAACTTCAGGAAATACTTTGGAAGTAGGAAACTGATGAGAATCTGTTGCTCAAAATAGAGGTGTAATTGCCTAGCCTTGTGTTACCCCCTGAGCAATAGCTGCAGGAGGATCTCTGCAGATTTCAGAACTTAACACTACTTCCCCTCTCACCATCATTAGGAGTACAAATAGTCAAGTAACAGTTGTCCTCCTTCATTTTTATTTTCCTATGTTCTTTTTCTTCTTTCTTATCTACTTGCTGGATAGCACTTGTGCCTTTTATTTGCTTCTCAAGGAAAGTAATATCACKTGTATGCAGAACTTGATTAATTTATGAAAGACTTCTAACTCTGACAAAACTGAAACTGTAGAGATTTTGCAATGCTGTTTAATTATCTATGTGCAGCTGGTCTGAATATTGCGTAAAAGCAGAAAGCTTCAGCTTTTCTTCTCTACTGATATGGTTTGGATATGCAGGCAGTATCATCCTTTCTTGTTTGCSTGGAAGAAAAATATGCTGCCTAGATACCCAAATCACCTGGATTCACCCTTCCAGAGTCACAGAAATCAGATTGTAAAGCACAAAAGCAGTTTATTTGTGGGAATATTTCTGGCTTGATTCATATGTGGACATGTGGGATTAAGAACATCTATTACAAAAGGGGAAACTTCTATCTGTTTTAAAAGCTACTAGCCAAGTTTTTCTCATTTCCAGAGTGTTCCTGAAAACTGCATAGTTGTACAGATGGTTAGGCTGGGGGAGGCAGAAACGTTTTAAAGCAGAATTTTGATGTCTGATCACAAGGCAACATAAGAAAAACAGAATCCTTCTCTATGCGGAAGAAGGTACTTGAAGGAAGTCTGTGTAAAAATTGCTATTTGGAAGAAAGGTGAAAGAAACTGTGTTGTGAAAGCAACAGAATACAATGCATCTAAGCCTAAATGTGTGAATGGAAAAAATTGCTCAGGGGTAAAGTAGATATTTTTCCAGAAGTTGCTTAATGGTACTATGCTGTATACTCTGGGACTGCCTGAGAGACAACTGAAGGTGTTTTGTAGTGTTCTTTATGAAATKTAATGATAAAATGACAAAGTTAAATTTGGAAAACTGTTGAGTGGAGTATCTATAACTCTTATACTTTGAGTACGGTTCTTTGGTTCAAAGGTTCTTTTTGTTTACTTGGTCAAATGCAACTAAGATTTATGACTAAGATACGTTTACTCTGTAAGCAATTGGTGCCTGGAAAAGTTCATTTTTGTTGGAGAATGCTTGCTGCTTGCTAAAAGAAAAAAAAAATGTAAAATTTTTCTATAGGAAAAGTCCTCAAACAAGCAGCTGCTTCTAGAAGATGATTGCAAGAATTGTGTTCTTGGTTCCAAAGTCTTCACTTGCATGGGTTGTTAGGAAAAGCCAACTCTTTGAAAGGCTGAGAGGCTTGAATGAGTATTTGAAGTGTGAAACTTCTCAATTTATGCTTCGAAGTTTTTAATAACCCTTTAGAAGTCCATACAATATGCCAATTTGGTTATTCCTATGTGTTTCTGATGTAAATGCTCTCACATGGGTTCCTGTGACCACTGCTGGAGTTACTGAGAGTCTGATCACAAGAGATTAACATTAATGCTGTTCACTGATATTTACAGTTCTGTTTTTAAAATAAGTACTTCAGTTACAATTAAAGRAGGATTCTGAGATAGGCAAATATGTAGGCATAAAGTAGTAGCAATGTGATTCTTCAGAAAGTGTGAGCAGCAATAGAATACCTAGTGTCTTTGAAAGGTCCTTTACAATTAACAAACGGAATTTATCTTAAAGACAAGTTATTTTCAAAGTCATCTTATGCATAGTATTTCACATTGTAGTATATTTGAATACCATTTCTGTGTTTATAGTGGGTTTTTTTTCACATATGCTAACTAAGTATTTGCTTAACCAAGTAGCTTCTAGCTGCTTCCAAATTGCTTAAAGGAGTGTTGAGGAGCCATAGCTGGAGATTCCGTCTACTGACTTGTGTTCTCTTCTACTTAACTTACCTCTCCTGTGCACTGGATAGAGAGATTTCCTTGCTTTGTGTACAGGGGATGTTTATGCTCTCTCAATGTTTTCAGAATTGGGTGAAAAAGATGAGGAAGATAGTGATCTCAGATCTGGAGTAGAAGACCAAGTCAAAACAGGAAATTAGGACATCTGATTTAGATGACACTTGCTAAAGTTCTTTAGGTTGCTTTAAAAAGCAACCTTTGAGCTGTTTGCCAAGATTTACCTGTAAAGCTCTGGCATTTACCTATATTTCTTTTGAGGATAAATAGATTAAATAAACTGTTAAGTAGTTAGAAAGGACTATAAACTATGTGARACCCTTTTCCAATACAGAGTGCCTAACACTCAGACAAGTGCAGCTTTGTCTGAAGTTTTCTCTCCTGAAAACATTATGTTGCCTACAGATCATGTTATCTTTGTAGGTAAGCCTCACTCGAAGAAATTGGCAGAGATCCTCACCTCGCACACCCTCGAGTAACACAGCTTTTGCTGGCTGACACCATCAGTCTGTGGGCTGAGCTAAACTCCTTGGCTACCTCCCCCTGGCCGCTTGCAAGTGCCTGGTCCAGATACCTTCTTATTTCTGCTATTGCAAGTGCCAGCACTGTGCCCAGACCTTGAGCAAGCCTCAAATGGRTCCTTAAATTGTCTGACTCTGCAGAGCCCACCTCTATGATTAAATCTCTTCTGAGTACTATGAAAAGGCATAACCATTAAAATGCCAATCTGTTGGTGCATGCTGCTGTAATGAAATGGAGGAATAATGCAGACAAATGATCTGCTTTGCATGCAGTTTTTGTTGAACATAGTTTTGACAACTAGTATTAACATAGCTGAGTGTTAWGGAGGGTGGGGAAGATGGGAGAGAAAAGCAAGTAGGGCAGCCCAGGCCATTTCTACACTTTAAAAGTTGTCACAAGCAGCATGAGTGCACTAAGTGGTTTTTGGTCTATTATAAGTACATCTTRGCACATCTAAGCCCGAATTCTGCCACAAGTCTTGTAGTGTTTATGCAACTTGCTTGAAGATTTTAAGTGCTGAAATAAATGATTTAATATAATTCAAATATAAACAAAATCTTCACAGCTGTGCACAGAAGCATGTGATCTAAAAACAGAATACAGGTAAAAATCTCTTATATCCTGAAGTAGATGTAATGAATGTGTGTTGTGTGGGATTTATGTAAGAGTTCTTATTTGGGTCTATCTCAGTAGATTTGACAATTCAGTGCTTGAAAATGGGCAGGGAGAAAAGGCCCAACTGCCATTGTAAAAACTAGCTCAAATGATCTTACTCAAGTGTTGCCACTTAGCAGGTGTTTGAAAACAAACACAATTTGTTTTTTATGGGAAACACTTCTGCTCCTGTGTAGTCAAATGAGTAAGCTATAAAGAATTTGAGATGAGTTTGTGTTTCTTTCCTTTCTTATTAAAAAATAARTGAATAAGACTGGAAAGAATAACATTTAAAGATTTACTCAATTAYTTTCCAAGTATGTAGCAATGGATATCATAACAAGGCATGTGGAACTAGGATTGATTTAAAGGGCGAAGGAGACATCAGGCATAATTCTGACACTGTAGAGGAGATGCGGCTGCCTTTGAGTCACCACTTCTCAACTACTGCAGTGAGGTACATTGCTAATGATCTTGTATAAAATGAGCTTGAAGAAGAATTTCTTGTGAAATCTTATCAGTGTATATCACTTGGTGCGTTGCGTTTTTTATTTTCCTAAATTAAACAGTTATTTTCATTATTTAACCARAAAAGATACTAGAATGCGTGAGCGGAGGTGATTTCTATAGTAGTCTTTATTTTTTCAGTACTGTAAACAAATGTTCTTTTTAAACTTGGGAAGCACCATTAAGCTAGGTTTTTAAATAGTAGAATTCTTTTTCTTCAATTGCTTAAAACCTTTTTTTTTTTTTTAATACAATCCTTTCTTAGATAAGCTTTTAATTGTATAGGACCGAATCTGTTACTGAATCGTTCATACAGGGCGTATGTGTATGTTTGACTATTTTCCTGAGGTATAGGTAGCCATTCATGGCTAAGATTGTTGTTGTCACAGAATATTTTGGTTGGAGGTCAAAGGAACGTGTCCACAAAGTTCTTCATTCTAATTGATAAGACTTGTGACTGACTTATTAGGACTGATAGCAGTAAGAGATAATAGTATTTCAAGATTACCTATGAACAGTCTATTTCTAGTTAATATTCTTGGCACATAGATGAAAATTCATATCAAAACAGCATGAGCAGCACTGTATCCCCTTAARGTAATTGGGAACTCTTGCATTTTATTTAAAGTGAAAATAGCCTCTTCACCTAATATGACTACATAGTGATAACATCTTGTAGCTGTTTATTCTTTGGCTTTTCTAAAGAAATTTGGTCACTGCGTAGTTGCTCGGAGTAGGGGGTCATTTTGTGATGCTTCTCACCTTCAAAAGTGGATCTGTTTGGGAACTTATCAAGAGAAGGAAACATTTCCCTGCTGCCATTGCAAGCTGAAGCAGATATAGTTACATATAGATTATTTTTAATCTCTTCTAATCTTTTCCTTCCTACCTTCCTTGTGACCTTTATTTATCAGAGTTGGGGCTGGTGTTGTCATCAAGTGCAGTGTGAGCTGTGCCATGCTAATGAGGTTCCTACTGTGATCTCTGTACAGTCCATGTCAGTCTTGTCGTGCTTTCAGGAAGGCCACGCTTTTTTGGTGTTAACTGGAAATAGGAACAAATTCTCCTGTGGGAGTAGGTAATTAGCATTTTGGTTAAGGAGTCATGTTTAGAATGCATGTTTTATTGAAGTTAGTAAGAGCATTTAGGGATGTAGGGACTCTATAACTCTTCTGGTTTGAATAATTGACCCAGACCAACTTTTTTGCCAACCTAACTGATGTCAGAAATTCGCACCCTCTTCAGTGTCCCTAAAGTATGCTGTAGTGCTAGCTACCATGAGTGGATTAAATGAGCCATGTCTCGAAAGGTCAGTACCTCCTCTCAGTGAGCAACGATTTTGCTCATCTGTTCTGAAAATGATGTCAAGATAGAGTTAACTTTATRCCAAAAGGATGCAAAATGACTTCCCTTGACTTTTATTGCACATGTGTGGGGTTTGGATTTAAAAAATTTTTTTGTATTCAAATTCTTCTTTTGTTTGGGATATTGACTTATGTTAAAACAAACCTTGCTTTCATTGTTTTATATGTCAAGTAATAATATACCAAATTGTAAAGAAAGTCTCTTTWTTTTCCATTTGTTTTTATTTTGCTTTGTGTTTGGTTATTTTTGCCTTTAACACATGAAGGAGAAGCAAACTAATTAACAGCAGTGGTAGTGCTGAAAAATTTGAACATTGCTCCTTCTTTTATAACCTATTGTTAGTGTTCCTGATTCCTCATGTGAGCACAAGGTCCAGGTTTGTGGTTTAAACTATAAACAGAGATGTGATACTTTTATGCAAAAATAAATGTGCACAGATGGAGATAATCAGAAGCGACTTAATGTGTAGGCATTTTKAGAGGTGCTAAAAGCCCACAGTACCAAACTGACATTGATGGGAACCACAGGTGTGAAATATGCTCAGAGAGAGCCTTGAAATTCAATTTTTAAAAGGCGTCTAAACACCTACAGGGACAGGCAAGACTGTTCTGGAGTTGCATGTTTGGGTGTGTTCATAAATCTTTTTGGATTGAGATCTACTTGGATCCTTTTGTGTTTTTGCGTCTCTGTGCTGAGGTTTATTTAAAGTTCTGGTCTTTGGATCTGTTTGTGGCATTTGCCATAATTAGAGGGTGTTTTTGTTTGGGTTTTTTTTTGTTTGTTTGTTTTTTAAGGGCACACCTTAGTTCTAAAGTTTAAGAAATCCTAATATGGTGAATTAAAGGAAAGAACAAATTCTTGAGGATTGTACTTTAAAATATGAGGGATTTTTGTGAGATTCTTGAAGCTATTTGAATTATTCAAATTCAGGAAAGGCACCTTGTTTTAAAAGCTCTTGAAAATAAATCAGAACTAAATTACTAAAAACATTTTAAAAGCATCCTTAAWTGCAACTTTTTGTGAGACAAGTGTTCTTTGTAGTTTAGAAGAAAAATGTTAGCAAGTTCTGAGCATTTCTCTTRCCAGTCAGTTGGCACAACTGTCTGACAAAAATACTTTTTTGGTGTTACTTCTGTTTCAGGCAGGCTTCTCTAGTAGAGAAAAATGTTGGTGGAGACTGAGTTTGTTCCTATTCCTCCACAGCYAGAGATTAAATGCAGACAGTAACGAGACTTTTTTCTTAATAACAAAAACTAGTAAATGAATCCTTTGCAATTATATATTCATATATGTAATTCCTATGCTGCACATTATGCTTTCATTAAGATAATGAAGCAAACCTCATGTATGTGAAGCCATTTTTGGTCCTTACTACCCACAGAACCAGCTTCTCCTTCCACACGTTAGCGGTATGTTTGGGTTTGGGTTTCCAGCCTTCCCATTAGATTTGTCTGTTGCTGTTTGGGGAAGGACTTAAGTTTCTCCTCTGTATGGACATAGAGTGAGTTGAAAGCTTGAAGTTCACACTGAGGTTTTCCTGTTCAGACCTGGCTTTTCTTTGATCTGTAACTTTTCTAAAGGCTAAATTTACCCCTTGTGCTGGCAAATTTTGAGATTTGAAAATAGTGGGGAAAAGCTGTTGGGTCCTTAACTCTTCCTGCTTCTAGCAGACCTGTCTTTTTTGCATATATGTGTCTGGAGTTCTGTACTTTTTTTTTTCTTTTTTTTTTGTTCTGCTGCTTGAAAACCTCTTAAGTAACCTTTTAAGCTTTTGCAGTGTTCCTAGGCTGAGCGAGCTCTTTTCTCTGGCCTTTTTAATTAGGTGTTTAGGTCAGAGGCAGATGAAAAGATTRTGTGTTCACACTAGTAGAATTTGTGACTAGATGTATCTTCTTAAAATATATATATATATTTTTAAATTCTCTTCTTGTTTGAAGTAGTCTGTTAGATGAAGCAATCTGAAGTATGGATGTTGCTGGTTTTCTGCTTTGCCTCCATTAGTGTGTGTGGTTTTTATTCCCTTTCCRCCCCACCCCGCCCCCCAATTCCCTCCAACTGATCTGCTTCTCTTAAAAAATGACACAGTAGCTATTTAAGTAAGCCACCCTCCCAAACCCAGTATGCAGGAATTTTCTTGCCATATGGAAATATAAAAATGTAGGTGAAGGAGGAATAAACATTTTTTAAAAAACAAATTCAATTCTGTGGGGGTTTTGTTTGKTTTTGCGCTTATATAATGCTAAAACTAAAGATGATTTCTTGTCAAGGTTCTTGAATGAAAATTGTGGGGTGTCTTGGTTGCTTCCTTTCTCTCAAAGRAGAAAAACTATGTGGCTGCTCTTGTGCTTTGGCTTCAGCAGAGCTGGCTGTCGTGTGAGGTTATTTGTTAATGGTTTTGGCTACAGTTTTCTAAGGGTTGGTTTCCTGCATTTTTCAACTCCCTGATGCTTATTTGTTTGCACTGTCACTTCAGTTTTGCTCATGAAACTTTCTGGGCATTTATCCTTCTCCTACTGCTGGTGTGGAATCATTTGTATTCTCAAATCCTCTCCTGACCTTTGTGTTCCTAGTCCACTCTCCTCATCCTCCRAAAGACAGAGAGGCCTCTGAAAGTGCAAGGGGTGGGAATGCCTATCCTGTCACCCAGGGAGCTTTTTCATTAGCAAGTCTTAAGGTGGCTTGTTCCTCTATTTTAGAAAACACATTTTTWAAAAAAATAAGCTTTGTACAGTGTTCAAAATGTCTATACATTTTTTTTTGCAAACTACTTGTGCTCATGCTGAAGTTGTGCATGTTGTCAAAAATGAATTTAATGTTTTTCTCCCTGCTAAACTTAAAATTTAAGTGGATAAACATGCTTCTGTTGGAGTGCTGACAGTTGCCTCAGAGATGGCTGCCCTTGCATGCAGACTGACATGCCTTTCGTGGAGATCATGTTATGTTCAAGAGCTAAATAATGAGARCTGCTGCTTACTGTTTTTTTAAGACTGACGCTGTGACAGATTTTCTCTTTTGTGTTGAGAAGTAAACATTCTATGAAGAAAATAAGAGGGTTTTTTTCCTTTTTTAAATGAAAATTTTACTAGACTAGGCAGTAATGTGACAAAACCAGTGTATTTAATAGCATAAAATAATTGAGAGATACTAGATATATTAGGTACATAGGTGAAATCAGTAGGCAGACATCTCAGAGCAACGGGAACCSATGTTCCTGCCAGCTCTGTTTGCAGTGTTTGCCTTTCCATGTCATCCGTGCAATCTTGAAGCAATGAGGAAGGCGACCAGGTATGGGGACCTTTCCTTCCTGTAAGGACTGGCAGGGAGAAGAGTAGGACACATGATAGAAGAAAGTGCAGGTGGGGTTGTTTTTTCTTAAATTTAGAAATAGTAATTTAGATACYATTATAAGCAAAGAAAGGATGAGTTTTAAGTTTTCCTTCATAAAGATGTCTGAAAAAGCCCTGATATGTCCTAAAATCATACCATTCCCTAAGAGTGTGTTYGGCTCATTTGGGCTTGCATAAAACTGCAGAAAGGCTGCAGTGCTACTGAATGTTTCTTTATTTGACACTGCACAGCAACCTGTTTCAACATGATAGAATAGGTAACTCCCAGCAAGARAGGGAAAGCTTTATTGCTTGTGGTGCAATATGTTTACTAAGCTATAGAAAGAAAATTTGGTGATTATCAAAGTAGAATTTGAGCTTGAAAAAGGGAATGCAGATGAACTTGAAATTAGTACACATGCTAAAGCATAGTTTTGTGCAAATAACCAAAACAGGCCCATGAACTGACTTGTTCTGCAGAGTATTTCACTTGTACTGTACTAATAAACCTGCAAATGTGGACAAGGCTAAGCTTAAAACATTCTTTGGCAATTCTCAGGTTTATCAAAAAGCTCTTGATGTTTTTGTGCAATACTTAATGTAAAAATACTGCGCTAGCACCCTAAACTCAGCATTAATGAATGTACTTTAATAAAGCATTGTCAGAGCAGCAAGAGGAATTTATTTTCGGAATCCATGTGGGGAACCTGATGGAAGTGGCTGAAGGCCATGTGGGTGATTTGTTCCATCTCTTCTGTTACCTGCGGTGAACTTTCTGGGTGAAAGGAGTTTCTGAATTTCTCAGCTTCTGCACATAGATGGTTTTGAAGAGGGTAGCTGGTTTAGAGCACTTGAGACTCTTATTCACAGTTCTGAAAAATAAATATTTAAAGGAACGCTCTTCACTGGTCATGTGGAAGGAGATAATGTTCACTAATTTACATTAGTAATTAATGTGACACTAAACCGTAGAGAGTCTGAGCTGTAAATGTTTAATATGAAATKCATAACAAATATTTTTGTAATCCTGCATATATATCTTGAATAGGCATAGCAAGAATATAACCTTTCATCCAGAGATTGCCTGTGAATATCCTTCTGCTACCATGTAGCATCTCATGCAGGGATAATGTTGTGCTTTGTCCCTGGTGACTGGAGAGCTGCAGAAATGCTGTGCTTGTAAAGGTATGTGCATGCAGCAGAAGAGCTCTTATTTATCCACAAAGGTCCAAATCCTTATGATAAAAAACCAATGCATGCACGTGGAAGATGATTTGTACAGAGTTTGAAACCTCCCTTTTTTATGTGTCAAACTGATTTGTTYGGAAAAAGTGTCATACAGAAGAATGGTAATTATGAAGAAGTTGCTGGTTACCTTGGAGAATATGTTTAAGGATGTCCTTGAAATARGAAGTTCTAGTCACTAGTTTTGACCCTCCCATAAAAGACCAATAGAAATCAACGCCTGCTCYTGTACCTGTAGCTCAGTCAAAGTGAATGTTCCATTAACTACAGTATATCATGGAGTACAAATATATTTTGACAAGCAAAATATTTCTTCTGTCAATAGCTAGCCCATCTGTATATGGGAAACTTCTTAGCCATGCACCAGCAGCAGCCACCACAACTTCCTGGTTTGTCTCTGCTCTATCAGACACGATGCTGATTTGCAKTTATTAGATGTTCTTTGATCCATTCCCTCAGTTTTGCATGACCCAGTGTATTGAGTCATTCAATTTGCKCTGGCCTTATTAGTATTCTTAATCTGCCTAACGTATATTCTTTTAGTTTTACTGTCTTTCTGACTTGCAGTGAAATGTTTAGTTACCTTGTCTCTTCCTTAAGGGCATATTTTTCTTCTGCTTTATGTTTCAGTTTCTTAATGGACTTAATGCTTTAGCCTTTCTTACAGTGATTAAAGCCAACAGTAGGTGATGTGGGCAGCTTTAGTATGTTATCCAAGCTATTGGAGTTCAAGAAACCTTTGGGTAATATAGATACAACTCAGACCTAAGCTGAATTCTGATTTAAAAACCTATTCGGACCTAGTAGCTCTATGACTGTGTGTCAGTCTGTAGTSAAAATGCATGAATGTGAAGACATAGTAATTCTTGTATTCTCTTTCTTTTGACYATTGAAGTTGATTGAATCACATTAGTTGAGAAGGTGACTAGAGGTAGTCGATTTATTAATTCAATTTTATTTTCTTAGAGATTTCTGTGATGAGCACCTATGATATGAACGTTTGGTGCTATAGAGTAGCTTGGGACTTCTTCAGCCTTAGGTCTACATGAGGAGAGCACTTCTTGAAGTGAATTGATAGAAGTACTCCTGGATTTGAAAAACTGGATTMATTTTTAGTKAATCTGCTCCATAATGTACATGTCAGGCTTGCAGCTGATATCAACAAAATGTTGGCATTTGRTCATTAAGATGAAGCGATGTCAGCAACAGAACATGTTTTGGACAAGAATCCTTTCCAGTATTGTAGATGATTTAGGAAAAGCATTGTGGCAGTAGGAAAGAGTTTACTACCCAAATGGTCACTGTACTGCAGACTAGTGTCTTTTCTAGTAGCTTCCCAGAGCACCTGGAAACTTGTAAAGTTAAAAAGAGGCCCATCATTATGGGCAGGGTACAGGCAGTGAAGATAATTTGTCAGACTTTGTCCTAAATGCTAGTACCTTCCTAAAATATTACGTATGATATAGAACAGTAGCTTATTCTTCAAAACTAAGACCTTTTTCTTCTTCCCTGGATTGTGGGAGATTTGTACTCTTCCTGTGCAGCAGCAGTCCAGTTAGAGATCCACAAAGTGACTGTACTGATTCACTTTCCTTGTGCTGCCTGTACTGGCTGGYTTTGCACTTTACGTTTTTTTCATTTAGCTTTGCAGGGTCCACAGCTGACACAGACCTCCTCCTGCATGCAGTCTGCCAGAACAAGCTTTTCTACAGCTGTCTAGGGATGGAGGAAAAAGGGAAGCCGCCTTCCACCTACTCCAAACAGTCACTAAGCTTTATGCCCTACAGTGTGCTAAGTACAGTTCATATTTTCACAGCAAAACTTCTGTGGTTTATTAAATCATGGTGATAACTGGAGAACCAAAGGCCTTCCACCAGCCCAATACTTACCGTGTATGGATGACAAGTTGGAATGTGGCCTAGTGCTTTGTGGCGTCCTGGCTCACTTGGAAATACGTTTGTAGACTTCACCAAGCCATTCAGTATTTGTTGTARTCTATGGTGAAGCTTAAAACTTCATAGAAGAATCATGAGAATCATATGAAGAACAAATTATTTSTATTTCAGAGGCTTTATGTGAAGCCTCAAGTCTTTGCTGTGCATGACCCTGGAGGGTTTCATTTCACTCAGTATTTGGTCATATTCTGTTGGAGAAAAAGCATTACTTTTCAAACCTACTGTTACTTTAAAGTTCTGTCTCGTGTGACTCRAGGTTCCAAATGTGTCTGGGAGAGGTTTTGTTTGTTTGTTTTTTGTGTGCGTATGGAATATATGTCCCCTTAAAAGGAAGCACTTTGACATTTAGAGTATTGTGTTTGTGAGGGGAGGTTGTACTAGTTCAGCAAAATGGTTGAGCTCTGTAGATGTGATGCAGTTGCTAAGTGAGTAAACACTACAGCTACTCCTCAGCTATGATGAGATGGGTGCTTATCTAATGACATGCAAAGCTGATCTGTATGCAGCAAAATTACTGTTGTTATTTAAAGAGATACAAGAAASTTTGATTTCAAAGGCTCTTYTAAAGTGTACTCTTCTAATCACTGTATTATTAACTGTTGATAAATGTCAGTGTGTACAAAGTACAGGAAACATGAAAATATTTTGCTATCCCAGTAACTTCCAAATTAGACCTGAAGTAGATTCCATGTTCATGCTCGATATTAAGGAAAGGACATAATGTAGGCATTAGTGCAGCAAAAGAAGCAACAGCGCAGCTGCTTCCAAGCAGGTGACCGTGGTGAAATTTTAATTTCATTAAATTTTGCATTTTAGAGATGCAGCTTGTTTACAGCCGTTTGTCTGGGTGCATAAACTGGAGCATATTCAAAGTGCTTGCCAAAAACAAATCCGTAGGAAGAAATGTTATGCTCTGACCCAGGTTCAAGACGTTCYAAACCAACAAGAAATAAATATTGCTGCAGATGTATTTAATGTTTAGTTTAATTTTTTTTTTTCTTCCTGTAATTTGATAAGCACTTGATCAGTAGCATGCATAGTATTTTCATATGTATTTATTTCTAGTTTGACTCTTCGGTCCTCATCCATCTGGAGTCAGCAAGTTGTTCAACCCTACCTCTTTGCYTGTTGACCACCAAATTGACAAGGGACAGTAACTGGGCATCCGTGCTGATGGAAGCTTCTTTGCTTAGTACAAAACACTTTTTGACTTGCTATGGGAATTRGACAGTGCTACTGTTAAGAGTTACTTGTTTGTCTCTTTGTCTCTTGGACAGACGTGATGTATCAAGTGGATTTGTGTTTAAC